>DWPA01004629.1:0-12647 GCA_018251375.1 Calpodes ethlius | reverse complement strand
AGGTCCACTGCTGGACATAGGGCTCCCCTAATTTGAATTTAATAATTAATTTAATTTTAATATCATAGAACCGATTAATTACGATGACTTTTATTACTTACGATGAGTCTTAGTCATTATTGAATTTCACTCTCCATATTACAAGCAATGCCAACAAATAGCAGGTTCTAGCACTCAACCACAAAGAAAAATATTACGTTTCTGCCAACACATCCTTGTCTTCCTTCGAGTTCACAGCCGGACTCTTCCAATTAGACCTTTGTATCCAACCCCCTCTTACAATTTTTTCAGACCATTTCCACTGGACAGGACCCAAACCCTGCTCCTTTTACTGCAATATTATTGTATTTATTCAAAATCAGCTCAACGGTTCGACGGTCACCAAATGATAATCGTTTCAAATCAATCAACCAGCCACCTTTACCCGTGGGTCTAATGACCCGTGACAGCGTAGTTTTGGTTAGTTTAACATCAATATTACAAAGCCGAAGTGACGGACTAACGAAGCGTGGATTCGGGACGTTGTGAATAAACGGCGCTCCGTCTTTCAACTGTGACGAGTTCATATCTGATCACTTCGGCGAGGGGGGCAAGGAATTAAATATTCTGACAACTGAATTCAACATGATATTGAGTTAACGTCGATTTTACACCAGGCGCTGCCTAATGACATTCAAACCTTTAAACTCAATTATTTCACGTTTGTTCTAAATATATATTATTAGAAATAATATTTTTACAAAGTTAACATTGACGTTCTATAACAGCCAATGAAGATAAATTTAATTATTTATTGTAATTTATATCATCTTTCATTCATTTGAGAATACTGTCATGGTCAATATGTGCGGCCATGTTGAGGATATAGCAACGAACGATATTATTTAATTGCAGATAAGGAGTAACTGAAGATCGACTGATACTTTCGTCTTTCCTCTTACATAACAAACTCCACTAGAATTAAATATTGTATAAGAATAGATTAAACACAAAAGACAATTAAAAGTGGTATATCTGCACCGCCACGCGAGATCTAGCGTGGAGATAGGCCGCAATAAAAATAACAGTAACCACGGTACGCAAGACACAATTAAACATCGGGACACAGATCGTGACAAACAAAAGGCATACGTGAAATTACTTACCATTAAGGGATTGTTTCCACGGGACTTGCCCGATGATCAAACGCCTACTGACATAGGCTATTTCAGCGTTAACATCCAAAGGGGGAAGATAGATAATGTCCAGCAGTGGACTCTTGTAGGCTGATAGATAGATAATGTCCAGCAGTGGACTCTTGTAGGCTGATAGATAGATCCAAAGGGTGTGCTCGGTCGACGGTGATCGTTTAAAATCTGGTGGTACCTTTGCTTGTTTCTTAACTTTTTACTTTAAAAAAGAATAAAAGTTCTTTAAAAAAACTTTTAAATGTGTATCATTTTCCTATTTCCACTTTTATTACCCAAGTCAATTGTTGATAGTTTTGCTAATTTATAATTTACGAAACTCATAAAGTGTGGATACCTTCGTCTTCATAGTAAAATGGTTTACTTAATTTTATATATCAGCAGGTGAACATTCATTTTTAGTCGGTGACAAATCGATATTTGTATTAGTATTTGGTATTAACAAATACATAGGCAGCTTGGAAATACCATCAGATATTTAGCCTGACGTCTTTTTGAGTATCAATTAGAAAACACATATGCACATGATTGAGATAGATATTTAAATAGTTATTGATGACGATCAAGGTTAAAAAAGACCAAAAACGGTTTCTTTTTAAGTAATACCTTGCTCTGTAGCTGACAATAAATACAATTTTAAGAAGCATATAAGGTGTTATAAACAAAAGTATATATTTTAATTTATTAATCGTTTTTGAACAAAAGTCGATATAAATGTAATTTTAAAAATTGTAGATCCAAATAGCTAACTACGTCAGAACGCGGATAGGATAGAAAGACGCGAATATTGACCCCATCATCACGTCAATGGACACAAACCCCAAGGCAACTATTACGTAAATCAACCGAGTGTGATATCAACAGTGACAGATTCCGAAGAAGATAGCGCCATTGTAGATAGACAGATCTCGAATAGACGAACGAACGATTTCACAATTATGTCATTATGTTATTAAATTAATCATATTTTTATGGCTTAATGCTGCAAGGTTGCTCATGCCCTCGGAGTACAAGGTTTCCTGATGCTTATATTACTTTCCTCTAACTTTGAAATAACTTATATCATTATTATTTTATAAGTAATATTATTTTAATTTTGAAGGCTGTGTGTAAATATAATTAATGCAAGCAAAAACGTTATTCAGCATATTTATGAGAATATGATCAGATTTGCTCTAGTTGAAACTGGTCAAAGATAGGATAATGAAATAGAAATAGTACCCTGGTCCTTGCGGTCTGCAATATTTACTATTCTATAACATGAAGTAGTAATAAGCACCCATGTCGAAAAATGTGAGGATCTAAAATCTAGCGATTCAAAACGTTTTCCTGACCAATATCTCCCAAAGGATCTCAAACACCATTAATTGAACTGCTAATTTTCTATGCGGCTGAATACAAAGTGTGAGATGTTTATAAATGTAGCACCGATTACAAGGCACTTAAAGATACCATCGTTTCCTGATTAGCTTGAGACAGGAAGCGATACAATGGCGAATCATGGTGGTACATCTGACTGCATTTGAATAAGCTATAGGTGCTAGTTACTAGAGCGTGCTGCTCTAATGGTTGCTGTACTTAACCTTACGTGTTGGGCGTGGGTTAGAATCTAACTTCAGATTGGAACACTTGATCGTTGATAGCTAATCGAGATATAACTGCAACCATAACTAACAAATTAAATATTAAGTTGTATAAAACGGTAGTGATGGCCTCGTTATCAAATGATTTATTGACTTGGATCATCTTCCGTTTCCTTTGTACAGCTTTTTTGTATTCATTATTTGAATAGAGTTAATTTTTAATGTATATCTAAAATCATACCTAATTATTATGATTAATCTACATATGCCATAAAAATAATTTAATATAATATTGGATTTGAAGTCTCTAGTTTCTATGTTGCACAATTGCTAGGGCTTACATAAATTCAGTTAGAATGGTTGTCCTTGAGGAATCAGAATAGATCAGAATCAGAGAGGAACGGCAAGTTTGATTGATTAAATGTTTTATAAACACAATCACTACAGTTAGATAAAATTCTCAGTTATAACAGTGCAATTATTTTGAATCTTATCAAGTTTTTGTTCATTACAATTTACTAATTTCATCCAATTATTACTCTAAATTATATAACCCCAACACAGTCCCACTTGTACACTCTTAAAGACGTATACATATCTAGATGGTTTCTAAACAAATCCGTCTATTCCATGCCTGAATGGGTATATATTTTTATTGGTAAGTTAGGCATGTAATTACGATAAGTGTTTAAATATAATTTATTTATATTAAATCATTTAAATTTGTGGAGCTGTCAGGGCACTACCCTGAGCCCACTGTTCTTTTATCTATTTGAAATATTAATAAAAGGTAAATATTATCCATCGATTATATTACAATATAATAAAACCACATTAAAATGAAAGGCAACTAAACAATTACGCACAACAAAGTACAGAAGCAGTCGTGTGAAGCAGACAGATCAGCAGATAAGCGCCATTACAATCGGTTCACGTGAGACCACGCACTTTCGAAGGCAATTGCTTGTGCTCAACGATCGTCATTAAGTATATATGTATAATATTGATGATAGAACGGGGAGAAAGTTTAACTATAGACATGCACGAGGAAATTATACGGTAAATCCTAGTTCGACATTACTATTCCATAAAACTAAAATCTTGTATATCCTTTATATTTAGACGAATCATACTTTTATAATTTTAATTTTTGGACCTTAGATCGTCATCAGCAACGGATAAGCAATAGATATTATAGTATCACTGAAATAATTTTAATCTTAGTAGCTGGTAAATAATTATACAACAGAACTTATTGATACGTAATTCATTCTCACGTTAATAACTTTAAATGATCATAATGTTACACAAACCGGTCCAATTAAAACATTGGTAGGCCAGAATAGTAAAGTAGTAACAATTAAAACAATATTTGAACACTAGTCGTTCGGTCTTAAATCATTCTGTCTAAACAAACATGATCGTGTGACAAATACCTTTAATATGTAAAAAGATAGTCTTACTCGAATCCCGACCTAATGTCGAAGGTAATAAGGAGGAAGTGAAGTTTAGAACAAGATACAATTATTTTGCCAAGTGGCTTGGACATGTTAATCGCGAAGCGACGGAATGATGTGTTATTAGGCTGATTATAAATAAGCGATCTCTCTGCACATGCTCATGTTTAATGGATCTTCCATGAGTAAAAGGGACAAAGTGCATTCTAGGTACAGAAAAGAACTTAAAATCTATTTAAACTAGGTCACAGATTACTACGGAATATTTTCTCTAGGTTTTAAGTATGTTACTTTTTTTAATATCCTCTCATTTAAATACAAGATTATTTCAAGCACCTTACGAGGGGTAAACAAGGGTTACACAATTTGTTATATAAATCTATAGCAACAAGTGATAAATGAGTAACACAGTTTTTATTGTTATTCATTCATCTTTTATAAAATTTCTCCAATTCCGAAACTGTGTCATCGCCTTAACAAGTCACTACTATGAGTAATCCCAAAAATACCAAAAAATAAACTACCAATGATAATTTTATTTCCACTCGCAGATAAAATAAAAACTTATTACTCAAAATGTGTAGATATCAAACTCATGTCTAAACAATTGCATCTTTTAAATAATTATCCAAGGTGTAATAACCCTTTACCGACTGATTATATTTCCTGCACTACTACGCATCGATTTTTTCCTTGTCTATCAAGAAGTCGTACATGAGTAATCCGCCTAATACCAGATCCTAATTAAATACACGGATGAGACTATCCCGGTGGAGCGGCGCCGAATGATTTAGGGTTCCGCAAAAACTTGGGAGTTATTGCCACTTTCCTGGTACGTACTTGTAGGTGAATGAGGAACAACTCATGGTATTCCTGTTACTACACACAAAACGCATGAGTAGGTCTGACGTCATGACAAGCTAACAAAATATATCAAGATAAGTTTTTACACCGAGACATTTCCTGAATATTGACCTTGTTGTATTTTAATTAACAAAATTAATGGTGGTCAAACAGGTATAGACGTTAATTAAATAAACGCAAATGATTTGTTTGCAGAATAAATATTGGTGTTTTAATAACCACTTATAACATTGTCACTAATTAATTTTAATGTTGTAATACTTCTTATGGCCACTTCAATGTCCATAAACGTAATTGAAAACTCACTGAGTACTGTTAATAGTCTAGATAAGTCCGCTAGCATCCACCCCAACTTTGTGTATATTAATTTTATAGACATATGAAGATACTCTAAGTTATTTAAGTCATATAAATTTAATATTTATTACTTCGATGAATGACTCTATCGTAAGGGAATCTAGGTTTTCAATTTGTCCGCTTCAATGATGAGCATCTTACGAACAATAACACTTTGGAAGATAAACCAAATTTTGACCGAAGATGTCACTGAAAGCTGAAAATACATGACTTGAACCATCCTTAAATTACCAGCACAAATAACAAACTCGTCGACAATATCGATATATTTACAAGAACGCTGCAAGTATAATCGTACAAAACTAGATGACCGCCAGTCTCGGACCGCATACATCTTCTTTAAATAATAGCTGTTTACTCGGACCGAATAAATCCGAGTGCCGGTAGAGCTGCGACGGTGACATAACGGCCAGAAACTATTCCAGATATCTTGATGATATTTGCGTCTTGCCGACTAATCGCGCCTTTTGCCTATCCGCTACTTCTTCCATTCATTTCAATGAAGCGTCAAAAGAAGCCAATTGTTTTGGAACTTTTTTTACATCCTTTTTAACGTATTCTTCTAGGTTAATAATTTTGTAAGGATTCTGTAGATATCGATTTACATCATTTGGATTTTTGTCATGTTAGTAGTCTAAATGATCAAATGAATATACGCCATCACAAATTGTTGTATCAAATTTTACAAAAACAACTCTCTTTTTCAACTTATACCTACCACTGTTCAATTTGTCAAAATCACCTAATGAATTAATTTAAGCTCTTGAATTGCACTTGCACTAAGACTTGATTTAAGGAAATTGAAGTGAAAACGGACATTATACTTCTGTTTTCTTCACAAATTGCATAAAAAAAAACTTAAACACTATGTTAAACTTACATTACAAACAAATCACTTAAAATCCTATCAAAATCACACTTCGGTTTCCCCATAAGCTACTTGAAAAAAATGCTTGCTGCAGTTTAGGTACCGAAAAATTATTGTCACCTTACAGAAACAATCGGATAATTTCTATGAGGTTCGTTTAAAATACTGCCATTTTCAATCATGTTGCTGTTGAAAAGTTACCCTTATTTCCATAGACATTAGAAAGTAATAATATGCACACGAAGGAAAAGAGTATTTGTTATTGCTCTGCATCAACGTTGAGTAATTTTAGGCTTTATTCTTTTGTCATAATAAAAGAATTTGTAATATTGGATGCTTGTCTCTAACCGAATACAAAAGCTGAAAATGGTTACAAAATAGACCAACAAGATTAAATAGACCTTAATGCTGCATCAGAAGAACCAGGTAAGCTTGCAGCAACAGCAAAAGCTGATGATGTTTAGACGGTGGTTGGTGGTAATGACGTCACGGTGCATGATCACGAACATATTAAAATGACATTACTAGTTGAACGGCACAGTTATGTTGATAATTCTCACCTCAAACTGACTTGTTCCATCTCCAAGGGATAGGCGATTAAAGAAAAGTAATAATGCTTAAAGTTATAATGCCTTTAAATTAGAGTATTTAGTTTGAGACGCAATACCTAATGTAAAACATCTTATAACATTTCATTCAAATAAATATAAAAAAAAATGTTGAAAACATCAAATATTCTTAAGTCTAATTAAAATATAATAAATAATTTCTATCGATAAGATACAAATGTTTATTGAACAATAATATCTACTATTAAGTAGTTAACCTGACTAAATAATAATTGTAAAAAATAATACTTTTATACAAAGCACAACAAATATATATGTTTCGTACTTCAAATGAAGCAATCAGTTAGCAACACGACTGATCTATCGACATGCAGCAATGCTTTCGATAAAAAATATCGTGAATTATGAGGATTGAAACAGTTACCTGCACATATCACTATAAGATTTGTTTCTTTCATCGTAAGCTTTCAGACAGGTACCTCACGTTGATAACTCACGCCTCTAAACTATGAATGTAAAGATCCATTGTGATTTGAAGCGTCAGTAAACTGTGTGAGTGTGAACGAATGGAAAGCGGAGAGTTAATAGCCATGGATTGAGTGTGATTCTCATTTAGCGATACTTTATCTGATATAACGTATTTCATGCAGAAGACTGCTATATTACTAGGTGGTACCGCAAGATCCAAATACAAAACCTACTCCTATTTAGTTACGTATTATAGTTTGAAACAAATGTTTAGTTTCAAAGGTGTTATTATTAATTTTCCATCTCTTTTCTTTCTTTTTTCTATATCTCTCTTTGTTATCTTCTTCTACATTAATACAAATTATATTGATAATATTTTATCGTCTGAATATAATGACAAGTATACTTAAGGGTCAATTTCTGTATCATCGTGCTTAAATACATTGTGATAAGGTTTTGCAACTACTTGGTTAGGAACTATCTCTTTCTGAGTTTCAGCCGTAAAATTGTATAGCACTTCGGTGGCAGCGCAAAGACCAGTTAATAAAGAATGTACCACTTACAGATAACGTTTCGGCGACAAAGCTGGCTTATAGATGTGTATGAACAACGATTTCCGTGGATAATCACATGACTAATTTGCTCTTTTATATAAAATACTAAAAGGTATCGTTGAAAACAACAAATTATAAAATATTCTTCATACAGGAGCTGGTAAAACATTAATCTTTTTTTTCCGATTTCACTCAGGCCTTCGACGCTAAATTCACGGCTAATTTCAATCTACTCCGTTTGATTGAAAACAAAATAAGTCTAAAACACATAAATCCAACATACGACATCTATTACACCTTTGATCTGAACTCAAATAAGAACAAGTATGAATCGATCGAAGAACAAATTCAAATCAGTACCGAAGTGAGCACGCGGTAGTGTACACGCAAAGGCTATGTTCTTGCGAGCTGTTTTGCTAACGCTAACTAATCAATTAAATAAAAATTAATTAAATCAAAGTAACATTGTATTCTGGTGAACAAATAACATAATTAATAAGGTGCTGCTATTAAATTAAAAGACAAACCTCGTCGCTACTGAATTTTATACGACATTCCTACATATATTTACATATTATTGAAACCTTTGATCTTCTTAACTACTTGTTAAGTGGTAGTAAAGCACAAAATATTTACGATGATTTAAAAGAACAAGTTCAATCACTTAAACATCGAATCAGTAATGCATTCCATGAATAATTTTATTCCGAAAATATACTTTAATTCCACGACTCGAACGTACGATAACAAAAGTTTTGAAGAAAGAACTTGGCCATAGATTGTCTTGAGTTTCGACGGGACGTTCCTTTAGCTAAATCGTATTTCAGGTCGCCTTCCGACTGCGATTAGATTTATACGAATCATAAAGCTAAATATAGTGGAATCAATGATGCATCAACTATGTAATGCAACTGCGCTCCTAACTAATGATCGTGCCAAGACCGGTTCATTACCATCAATAACTGTCCGTCTGTCTATACGCGATGGGAATGTATCAGATGAAAATTATATTGCAATGACACTTGTTCAAAGCTTCAAATGCTGAAGAGACCAGATTTATGAATAGTATTTGCATTAGGTGTTTAATTTATTGCGTACGGACTGTATTTAGGGCTACTCGATATCATTATAACCCATAACTAACTATCTCGCTTCTGAACTCTTGTCTTCTTCGTACTGGGAGAGGTTAACGCTTCAGGCTCGTTCCAAAGGTCATAAGAAAGCAGCACAAACCGTCACAAATATTATATAGAGCGACTGTGCAAATGCACGATTTCTAATTTTATTTTCCTACTAAAATTACCAAAAGGGTCGAAACTGTGCAAAAAGGAAACGCTCTTAGACCATTACCTCCATGGAGATACACATGGGAACGATTAATATTTATTACTTTTATAAAAGTTAAACAAAATAAGATGAATAAAATCTATGTGTTATCGGAAACTGGATCCATTAACGTATTATGAGTACCTATATTGTTAAAGAGAGTAATATTATACCAACGTATTAAAATATCTATACGGATATAATTTTAAAATTAGGTAATAAAGTAATGATTGCAAATAAATCAAGCTCTTTGTGTAGAGTTATACTACAGAACTTCGTAAACTTTGGTGAAAGTGACTGCTCTAATAGTTTATTTCTTATTTCCTATAACATTAATATAAATGACGGTCTTGTAAGTTTAGAAGTAATGAGCAATTTAAAAGTATTAATTGAGTAAATTAGATATATTTTAGCCGTTTATTCTCGCGTTGTATTAGTAATAATTTAATATTTCCTGTTGTGAATTATATAACTCAAAATACATGTGATTGTATGTCACATGGCTGTAAAAGACTATAATTTATGCAGAATTAAACTATCATAATTTTGGAATATTATCATTGCCAACTACGCCAATTATCACGGCGATGATAAATGAAAAGTAATTTGATTCAAATGTAACTAATCAATTTTGAATCAAAACTAAGGATTAACTTATATGCGGGATTATAGTATCTGGCAAACGTTAAACAAGCAAATACAACTAGTATCTACGTAACCTTGGTAAATGGACGAAAATAGATGATAATTTTATATACTTAATTAATTATCGTTACCTGACAAGTCCGCTGGTATCGTTACTGGCCGGTTAGGAGGTTAAATTTATTCTGTAATGATAGATCGTCGTATGATGGTTGAAGAACCATCATTGCTTCTTACGTCTTTTAGTGATTTTATTTATAAACAAATAACAATTAAATTTGTCAAATGTCATATTTATAAGTGTTTTCTGTGTGTTATGTGTGAAATTAATATAAGTATCCATGGGTCACGCTACTGAAGTCTTAACAGATGATCAAATATTATAATGGACGATTAAATGTTATATCTCAGTAATAAGAAGATAAGTCAATTAGTCTGTAAGGTATGTTGTTCTGTCTGTAAGGAATTTCCTAATGTGTTTTTCTTTTTCTATTGCATATATAGAACGAGGAAGGCTTACTTGGAGTCAAGGATTGATGCAACTCCTGCAATAATTAGTGAGGTAACACAAAAATTAAACACATAGGTCCAATAGACCATGAAGATATGACAAACTATTAAATAAGATGAATAAATGTATATTTATTTGAGTTATCCCGGCATCGAACCAGGTACTCTTTTTATGAATGAGATCAATATGCAATATTTTAGTTATACATGTAATAATGTTTATGTCTATAAATTATCACTAATCTCAGAATCAGCTTAAACAATTTGAAAGCGGTTTTCACTGATAGATAGAAATAATCTTTGGGTGACATGGAGTGGGTCGTTATTTTTTTTAATCCGCAAACAAATAAATTAAAGGATATGAATAAAGAATTTAGTTTAAAGATTTCTCCAAACATGAGTACTAAGACTTCAGGAAGCGAAAGCAGGTCGGTAAAGTAATAAATATCAGGTGACCCCGGGTGACCCCGCGGTGGACGTCAATAAGGTCGCAGATGGCTCCGGCAACGTATCGATGATGCATCGGGAGCGCGTGCGATGATTTGTGCGCGGACAGGTGCGCGCCGCCGCGCCGCAAATACACGCGTTCGGTTCCTCACTCCCGATCGGCATTTTGATGAGGTGCTCAAAGTTTTGCCAATTCTGACACTACTGTTGGTCATTGCTTTATTTATTAGTTCGCGGCACGTACTTACCACGTCATTCTAAGTGCTTTTCTGTGTGTTGGTAACTCTAAATTAATGATATAAGACAACATTGTAATATTTGTTGAAGTTGACGGTGGAATATTTCTTCTCGTTCTTCTATGTATTCTTTTTTAAAAAATATAGCACCATTTTTTTTTTCTTATTAGAATAATAAATATGATACGATGACTTTATTAATGCCTCGATTAATAGTTTAACAGATATTTTCGTAGTGGTGCATTTGTTGATCTAAGAATACATATTATTAAATATCTTTAAATGTTATAAATAAACGTTGACAAACTAATTATCAATCAGATTTCCTGGTGCAGGGGAAATTAACACAAATGGGACAGCACAAACATCACAAGTAATGACGCATCATCACACAGGATCAATACGAACTGATAAATCATTACATAAACAGCTATGCACTAGCGACAATACAATTTAAAATTTCTTGAATTGAAACTAGTTAACCAATATCCCCCTGACATGTTGCAAAGAATCCTACTATTCATAAGTGTAAGTAATTTATGAAATCATTTCATGGATTTTGTTTTGTATGATATCTATAACGATTAAGTAGGGATATGAATTGTAAGTTTAAGAACCGCTTATCATAAGTTCAGTCGCGTCGATAAATCTATGAAAATGAACGTTGGTTTAATGTCGCAGGAATGCTTTCATGATACGATCCATACAGGACCGAATTGGAACTAACTATAATTATACATTGATACAAACAGCTCATTATATCTAACTACCTAATATTATTGTCATGAACTTCTAAAAATTAAAAGCTTTGGTTTCGGAATTAATATTTCGAGAATTACCTATAAAGTTCTATTGTAATTCAATAAATTTATAGATTAATATAGATATTGAAATGTGCACACGCTAATTGATCGAGGTTAATCGATCGCAACTAGACTAGAAAGATGACTAACTAGATTAGCAACCAGATGGACTGACGACCTGAAAAAGACAGCGGGTATTCGCTGGATTCAGATGGCTCAGGACCGGTCTGAGTTTCGCAAATTAGAGGAGGCCTATGTCCAGCAATGGACCTTTAAAGGCTGATAGATAGATAGATAGACTCTGTCTGTTTATATGTCTGGGCGGAATTTTGTTATCGATATATGATCCACTTCTTAATGTGCAATCAAGGTAAAATTTTGCATACTCACTCATTTGCGATAACAATAATTTAATTTGGAACGGTCGACCTGATCTCACGAAGGAGCTGGAAGGTGGCCATAGGTACTCGAGAAAAAGACGACAACCCCATCGAGTTCATTTGAATAGTATCGATGAGTATATAGTAGTTTCATCCTATGTAGTAACAAGGGTCACTAAATAAAAGTGTGTGTGTGTTTTTTTAATATTTTTAAACTGTAATTATTTATTTTTAATTCTGAGTCTTCTTTCTTTTTGACCAATTAGCTTCAGGTAATATCGGCTCATTTCCTAGCAATTTACATTAAAAACTGTTAAGTTATGCCAAATGAACGATATTTTTTTTAAAAAGATAATACGCGTAGTGCCAAAATTCCCGAAATTATTCAGAACAGTA
>DWPA01004628.1:0-12647 GCA_018251375.1 Calpodes ethlius | reverse complement strand
TATTTTTTTAAACGTTTACAATTTGTTCTAGCACGAAGTTACCAAAGCTCACGATTTCGTGCTTTTTAATGACCTCCCTCAATGAAGGTCGTCTAGTGACGCAAAGGTTTTGACTAAAGTACGATCGTAACGATACGTAAAGACAATCGAACAATGAAATATTAAGTCATTTTATAACGAGGGGACCTCTATTATCCATTTCCTAAACAATTCTGACGAGACGACAGCACGCGAACAGTAGGGTATAAATCTTAATATTTATTGGGATGTTATTAGTAAAATAGTATAGTGCCATCTAGTTAAGAAATTTCGAAATTTTAGTTCTTACCGAGTTTGATAGATGGCGCTTTCTAATATAAATAGACTCGTCTTATACTTCAATGAAATAAAGAACATTGTCATGTATTTTATTCATTTAATTCTGATATTTTATTTGTAACTCCTTATTTTTATGACGGTAAACTTTATTATAAGTAATTCGACGGAATCTCATGTAATACAATATATTATATTAAACAATATATTAATAAGGAAATGTAACTGGTTAATGGTTATCACGCAAAAATATTTTAAAAGGACCAGGATATGCATAGAGATAAGGGTAAAGTCAATACGATAAAATTAAAACAACCTAAACATTGCTTCCTTGCTCCACCAGTCAAACAATGGTGGTTAGATTTAAATTTTATTGCGGTGTATGTATTTGCATGGGAGAAATGGCGGAATAAATTTTAAGTTAATTATGTTTTACCTGACCTGTAACTTGAAATGTGTGTTTTGGCGAATGAATAAAATGAAAATGAAATGGAAATTTAATGTCGGCTTCATACGCCCGCTGAAATGCGTGCTCTTTCGTTGTGAAATAAGCTTACTCCAATTTATTGCAATGAATTTTACTATCTGTACCCAGTTTCAAGTTTATATGCACAATGAACACAAATTGCCATACATTTGCAATTGTGTTTTGGATATTGGTGACATTTCGTTTGTTTTACTTGACAGACTGCATTTTGCAACTGTGATCATAGTTGTACTTCAATGAATGGGTAACCACTAGTAACAATGTTTATTGATCGTTTTAATGTTTCTGGGGATACTTTAAGTTTGGATTTCCATCGCACAGCATCATCATCATCACAACCCATAACTGGCTCACTGCTGCGCTTGAGTCTCCTCATTCTGTGGCAGTGTTATAGGTCATAGTCTACCATGCTGGTTGGTAGGCTTCAGACACCTTCGAGAACATTATGAAGAACTCTAAGGTGAGCAGAGTGGCGATCTGTAAAGACAGGCGGTGGGTTGGACAGAGTTTTTCCACCGTTGTGAGAGGAAGATGTAATTTGGCTAGATTAGAATATATTGTACAAATTTGCACGCAAGAAAATTATGATAGGTGGACAAAGAGGCAGCATGCGACTCGTTATGCAGCCGTTTTCGAAATAACGTATACATTTTCGCCCTTCTTATGTACGCTCAATGGTTTCCATCGAAGGCATGCGATTATATATAAATAACGAAATCTGATAGTTTGGAAAACATCTCCACTACACCAATTCATGCTATCGCAGTGTGATGTGTGACATTCGTGACGTACTCCTACCTGATGTGACATGGCAGTGGCAATAGTAGTAAAAGTAGATTGTTTTATGAAGTGAGTGCCTAATGATTGGAAGTCTACACCACAGCTTCATAGAATACCATGAAAACCATTTCATTATTTTGAAAATAGTATTATATAGACTCTATGATATGATGTGGTCAAGAGGTGCCTAGACGAGTTTATTGCATTGTAGATGCTAAATGAGACTCTTTCCCGAATTATTAATAGCTTTCTGAAAAATACATTTGGGGTAGACGTTAAAATTCACGCATTAATAACTACTAGTAAACAATTCGGGTAACCTTTAAAATAAAACTCAAACGGCTCTAACTCGAAAGACGTATAAAAGGGATTTTTTATTCGTAGATCGACTGATGTAAAACAAATTGAAAGATACGCGAAGTTTTCAATAATACTTACACGAAATCGCATTTAAATCAAGCAATCCTATCCCGAATTTAGCCGGATTAAATATACAGACATGCTACCGAATGGACAAATTTCATAAAAAATATTCTTATGGGATCTATTTCCTTAATAATGACCTTTATGAAAGGTTTTCTCAAATACCATCCATTTACAAACATAGGCTAGGTATTTTGTTTCATTTCTCAGAAACCTTCATGTGCTCATACACAACAACTGTACTTAAGATAATCACATGATCAAATGCATAGTTTACTATTGTATATAGGACATACAGACAAACATTATTTTTTATATATATAGATAGAATAGATTACGTATAGTATGTAATGAAACAATGTCTAAACGGTTTGACGTTCGACGTCAAAGATGATGGAGTACTGAGAAATCAAACATTTGAATCACATATTATTTTTAAATTTCTTTATTTTTTTTATTCTCAATGTTGGCCTACTCAAATGAGGCAACACATTTCAATGATAACACAAGAAACATTTATCTTTCGCATAATTTTCTGTCGGCTGCAATCGAACCCGGGAGCCCTCGTCCACAAGACAATCCCGATGCAGGATTTCGTTGTACTTATTTTATGTTATACTGAGCTGGCTCAACTCACTGCACAATACGACATGATATTCGAAAATAGTCAGTAAAAACTGAAATCGCCTGTAAATTCTCATCGTTTTCCATATATTTCGTAGGGTAAGCTCTCTTAGAGAGATTTAGCAAGCACAGTATGCATTTTACTGTGCAGCTGTGTCATCATA
The DNA here is from genome assembly GCA_018251375.1 of Calpodes ethlius. Classification (NCBI taxonomy): domain Eukaryota; kingdom Metazoa; phylum Arthropoda; class Insecta; order Lepidoptera; family Hesperiidae; genus Calpodes; species Calpodes ethlius. Next base: position 9,854 of record DWPA01004628.1, on the reverse strand, counting down.
TGGTAATCAAAGCGGGCAGGCGTCGTACTATGGATTATAATATTTTCTCAGTATTGGCATCGACCATATTTGCATCATAGTACACGCTGTAGTTGGTACTGGAGTATGCTGGACCGTGTTGGTCTCTTTCATGTCTTGTTTAAACTACAGTAAGTAACTTATTTTGACGTGAATAAATATGATTCCATAATAAACGGCTATTGAAATTCGTACTGATTGTATTATTACCCCTTAAAAGCCAAAGTATTTATTTGTAATTGATTTGTTAAATCAATAATTGTTCTCATTACTTTATAGTACATTTGGAATAGGTTTAAAAATTTAATAATTTCGTTCCAATTTAGGTGCAACTCAATTTAATCGGGACTTACATAATATTATTAAGCTTACGCATTGAAAAAAAATTTGTCTATAGCAGTGAATATGATTGTTTATAGTTTTGACTATTCGAAATTTGTAAATATACCTTTGTGACAACGAAATAAGTACTTTGATATTCAACTCTATTACCTAAAAATTAGTGCCAGTATATATAAAGATTCTTCCCTGGCTGCCCACCACGATTATTACTTTAAATACGTTTACTTTGCTTACCTCAAAATGCTTTTACCGGCGCGAAAGGGTCATGAAATTTCCGTGGTTCGGGTAAGCCACAACAAAGGAGAAATTAGTTCATGTTGGCCCCAGTTCTTCGAAAATGTGGAAATATTTCATAAAGCTTAGAGCGCGTATCAATGTAAGCGCTTTGCGTCTACCTTTCGGCGGTTGTATCTGTGATTCTACTACAGGCTTAACATATGAAATTTGAAATGTATCTACGTGAACGTCAGAATGTAATATTCGTTTTAACAACGGTACTACGAATGAAATTATTAAATGATTTCTCGAAATCAACTCAGTCCTCAATTATGGAGATCATAAGTGTATTATAATACTTTATTATCAGTTATTTAAGTACTTTATAAATATTTAAGCAAAAATTTCAATATAACCACAGTTACCCGTGTTTTGCTTAAATGTAGCCTAAACATGGAAGTCGTTAAAGAAAACAAATTTTATATTCTGTTTTATATATCTTTTTAAAGTATTTCAATCCGTATATCTGTGACAAACAGAAGTAATAAATTGCTTCCTATAAACTCAATATCGTTAATAACAATTATATAAGTCCACTGAGTTGAAGTTAGTTCTCTCGGAGTTTTAAGGCTCAAGAGATAAACTGATTTCCAACTTTGCTTTACAAAGAGTTAGTCGAATTTGTCATCTCTTGAGGAAATGGTGCAAAATGTAGTCAGGTACATCTTTATACAAACTTCTAAGGTTTTTCCCTCTGTTCTTCTGTCTAACATCTTGGTTTTTATCTCACAACTGTTGAATAAATAACGACGGCTAATTGCTGGTTGGCAAAATTAATACACTATTAAGAACGGCTCATTGCTTGATAACAAATTTTACATACCGCTATTTATCCTATATCCAGATTCCTTGTTTCAGATCAGATCAGATCCGACCGCTTTTTTCTTCAACGAAATAAATTATATTTAGGCTCTAATCTTAAATCCTCCATCATCATGTGGAATTCTACAAATTAAAGTAATAGATAGAGGAAACCCAAAATAGAGGAAGATAAAAGAAAAAAAAATCTGAGTCAAAAGCAAGTTATTAAACTTCATTTAATAGCAAAAAATATTGTTATCTTAAATATAATGACTTGATCGTATTCGAAGATATAAATAAATAGAAAAGTTTATCAGTAGTGGTTAACTGTGTTTATAGAGGAATTGTATTACGTCAGCACCTCGTTTAAAATGTCACATCAACTACTGTTTTTGCTAAATTCTTCGCAATCTGAGTAAGTATAAAAAAACACTATCCAGAATTTCGTTTGAAATGTTCACATCAATATCTTATTTTATTAAACTCATCGCGTAATCTGTTCGCTTGGCCTACAATCTTAGAAGATATAAGTATACAAGAACTAGCGCTCCTATTTTCAGTCAACGCTTCGACGTCAGTCCGATATGTTTGGGTATTGTCAACGAAGTAAAACTTGCCTTTAATTAAACAAGTTACGAACAATGTGAGTGGCGCTGCAGTTTACTAACTGCACGTTAATTAATGCGTTGTGTGTTGATGTTACTATTGTTATATTAGCATAATATTTGTAGAAAAATATAAGGTAATATTTTCATGTCAACAACCGACATAGCGAGCAGTAACCCAGATAATGAGAAACATGTTCTAGCCTCATCTCATGCTGGTAGACCAGAGCATCGCAGGAAGCAACTGAAACCTCCGTGGTTGGTCTTAGGGCTTCTCGTAAGTGTTAGATTCCCAGTAAAATTTTTAAGTCCTAATACTATTACTGGTATTATCAGTCTCCTACCACTCTCTTGATTGAGTAAACCACCAAACAATTAATTGTGTTCCAGCGCTTGAAATCTAGTACTATATCTATTTTTGGTGGTAATACACGACATATGAATTGCCTCGTGATCGTAAATGGTCGTCATTGTCCACGGACATCAGGACATAGACAAGACTATCAAAGAACCAGCTCTCAAGCGAAATGGTGATAAGAGAGGGCGTTAAATATATCACGGAGGTACTTACTTAAGTACATTTCTCTTGTTATGCAAATTTTGGGTGGGATATAAAAAATATATATCGAGCGGCTCCCCCACAAAGGAGGTCCGCCCACATGCCATCATCGACAGAAAAGGAGCAATTACGGTAATATCATTTAGGAATAGAGGGTTTATTTCTTGTACCTGATATTTGTGTGGATTCGAGAAGTATTGATTACTTATAAAGGATACATTTCTCTTCTTATTTTATTAAGATTAATTTATTTTATGAGCTTCTTAATGAGACTCAACATATACTTTAAAACACGAAGGAATTCATCACGTAATTCTCCCCACTAGCTTCATCCTTTATCAGTGCTTACTTATATTCGAAAAATATTTAGTTTGAATGCCAGAGATAGACATAATAGTATATTTTTATTATTTGCTAACCAAGTATAATAAAACAGGTACTCAATGCTACCTTAAACTTATTGTAATTCATGTAGTTATAATATTTGAATGTAATCTTACTTGATCGTGAAGGTAACAAATATAATTTTGAAATGTACATAATTGACAGCTGCGCTAAAATTGCTTACGCTGGAGTTGGAAACAGTGTACAGACAAGCGGAAAAAGTCACGGTTATGAAACCTACTGGATTAAGAAATAGCTTTTCTCGAACGTTCTCCACGTCAACATAACGATCAGTTACAACTAAAATTTACCTAACTACCTATATATTTCCAATCCATTTAGGTTCGAAATTCTATCCAGTTTGATCCGATTCCGAAACTCTCATAGCCAGAGGGCTTCAATTGTAAGTGATTGACCGAGTTAGCAAATGGCGACGATAGGTTGTTTGATGTATTTCGGTATCACTCACGTACGACTCAAACGTATCAAAAGCTAAGAGTAAAGGGCTCAATTCGTGCTTGAGCCAAAACCAAAAGTCAAATTCTCTTCTGCTTGTGATTGTAATTAAACGCGAATGTGTTCTGTACCAAGTGTTTGAACTAGACGATCACACAAAATGGCAGGATATTTTACCCGCTTTCTCTAACTATCATCCTCCAAAAATGGAGCTTGAAATGTGTTTTAATAACAAATAAACAAATTTACAAATTACCTTAAGGCGTCGATATCCATTTTCTTCGATAACAATATTGAAGTCATATTGAAAGCGGTATATAAAACTGGTATATAAACTTTCAACGCTTGAGCTGCCATATTTTTTAGCTAAACTGGAGTGAAGAATGTACTCTTGAATGATCTAAATCCTTTTATACCAGTAATAGTGGCGAATGTGGTAATGGAGAACATTGTTTGAAAGTTGTGGCAAAAACTTAGGATACTGCTGACGGGAATTGGAAGAGCACCGACTTCGCTGATGGCAAAGACAAATCATCGATCAGTCGTCATATTGGAAGGAACCCACAGGATATCGCAAGGGAGGAAGTATAGTATATACATTCTATGGCTACCGAGATTTTTACCGCAGTCTCCACCTCTAGAAGCCTCTACGTAAATGAAGTCGATCCTTTGTTGAGGTTGGCCGCAAAAGGGATTAAAAGTAGATACGATTAACCTTTAAAAACCATTTTATGCACACAAGTGCGTTACGTAATAGTACCTAACTCGAAAAGTAATTCATAGCAAACAGTCGTGCAAGTTAAACAAAGTATAGTACACGAACATAAGTAAGGTTCACCGCGTGTTTAACTTGGCGTTGTCTCACAGCACCAACTCAAATACCGTACACCCCGCACTCAGATATGTCGAATGGTGTACGTGCGATATCTTGAAATGGTATTGGGAAATATAAAACAGCTAGCTGGCCTGGTAGGCATTATTCTGTCTGAGGTGTACGGTTTATTTTTTGCAATTTGCAGTTTTTATTTTACAATTATAAAATCAATGAACACAATTTGATATACAAATAGTTTAACAAATGTTTTTCATAGAATGGAAATCTAAATGTTAATATTACAATTTATATTCTCATCTTATGGACTATATATATACCTAATGAGACTACGAGTCTAATAAGCTGTCACGATCGTATGAAGTACAACACGACGAAAGCCAAACAATAAGGTATCATGTCTTAAAGATAAATTAAACAAATCGATTAATAATAAAAACTATATTTGCATGACCATGGGTATATATCTGACAGATTACATAAGATTATTCGGACCCCCATGTGGATAATTATATGTAGGTATATTCTGGTACAACGTCTCTGTTATCAAGTTGCTTTTTCGAACCATGTTTGTTATTCAATGTTCAGAATACAGTCGATACTGTCATTTAGATTTTATGATTGTATGATCTAGAATAACATTACAATCTAAAGTCATTTCATAATCAAATAGACTTCTGGATATCTGGAATATAAAGTACTGTGTAATTTATTTAATTTCTATCTCTCGCCGACTTAATTCTGTATGTATACGTGTTTGTCTGCTTATCGCAACGCGTTTTCGTTTAATCGAATTTTATATAACAACGATTATAAAGAAGTTTAATTTCAAATCATTCCTTTTTAAAGGATAATTTTAAATTTTAAAATATTATTATTCAACAAAACATAGACAACTGCCTTTCAATATTCTTTATACTTAGGTGAATGTAGCTTTACAAAAACAAATTGAAGTTTTCCGGCCCCAGTCCTCGAAGTTTAAAGGCTTTATGCTAATATTAACAAAGAGATAAATTTTAATGGCCTACATTACTTTCTCGCGCTTGAAATAGTCGACTATTTTATAATTGAAAATGTTGCCAAATACAAAAACTGGGTCATATTAAAATATTGACATAATTTTACTAAGTTTATTTCCCGGACATCTAAGGATGTAGTTAGATCAAAGATTCAGCTTTAGCCTAAGTTAGTAGTTAGTCAAAGTTTTGCGACTTTTGAAATGCGATTTTATGTGGTACTTATTAGATGCAAATTGGTATGTATATTTATAACCTATTAAAACCAATTAAAGTAAGTAAAGAAACTATATATATTTATTACGCGTGTCAAAATAGTAAATTAAACTGCTAAATACATGTATTTTCTCGTTGATCCTACGGTGTAACTATGGGTGGGTCGTTGAAAAATATCACGGTCGTTTGAAGACTATTTCTCGATTCAGAAATCCGTTTGCGTAATATTAAAGTTTAAAGTGTTAATTTTTACTAGAGCGCCTCCGCTTAACCAACTAAATGCTTGGTTATGGATATGTGAAATATTCACCACATTTATATATATGTCGAAGTCTGGTCATGAATAAAGAATATTTACATATTTATGTATGTATTCCAATATATATTACAGTACGTATCTAATAATACCTAAGTATAATACTGCTCTTCGTGAATATTTATTTGGCATAATGGTTAGCTGGTAGATAATGCGTTAAGCATTAAGCTCGCCAATTGTATCGTGATAATGTGGTCAACAAAGTTTAATTATTTAAACAAAAAGCAATCGGAACTTCAACACTATTTTGAATTGTGTCTGTTGCAGTGTACCTACATCATGACATTGATAAGCAACCAGAGATTCAGATATTCATGGATGTTCTCGATTCAAAGTTGGATACAGTCGTCAGGGTAAAAGGTGAAACGAAAAGATACCATGAGTACCCCATTGTGTACAGGAATTGATATCATAATAATCGTTCTGACTATAATTGTTTGATCGGATATTAAACTGTGTATTGAAGATTGTATGTATTACTTTCATTGTAATAACAATCTTCTCTACGTAAGCCGACAAAGGAAATAAGGATGTTTTCTGAAAAAGAAAAATTCCGGCCTTTCGACCTATATATTAAAACGGGGTTAAAAGGAAATTATTGCATTAGTAAGCTTAACAATTAAAAGAGTAGTAGTTATTAGTAACCAATTATACACCAATTACACTATTCGTGGTCGGTTCCCTTTTCGAATTACAGGAATTTAATCGATCCAGTAAAGCTGAAAGGGGATAGTAGAGTTATTATTATTTTAGTATACGTCCAAAACAGATAAATATGTTCACTAATATGATGTATCTCTGGGAATTAGTTATCTGTGGAGGGTAGAGGATGACACTATGGCTAAACGAAGAAAAATGGTCGTGCGGAGGTATTAATGGAAGCTTATAAAGAGTGTAATGAGTATAATGAGATGACAGACTTCTTTGCACATACACTACAATTATGAATATCATATTCATTTTTAACCGATTTCAAAAAAGCTTTCAATTAAATGATTAAATAAATTTCTTTAAAGTAAATAATTAAGTTACAATAAACTGTTTACGGTAAAACATAATACAATGCTCAATTCAAGAGAAATTCCTGAGAAAAATAGTACTCCTTTCCTAAATTATTACCCCATCATAATAGTTTAATCCGGGTCATCCCTTGGGAACTCCTTATCAAATTCCCGCGCAGAAACTGCCCTCTGTTCTTTCGATCGTGAGAGAATTTTTATCGAACTCTAACCGAACTCCTTGCGCCTACTTTTAATATATATTACCGATTTTATCTTCTATTACCTTGTTATTTCTGCGAGAAATGTGTACATGAAATATTATAGACATTTATTGTTATAAAAAAGTCGACTCAAAATTTATTTTGAATCGCGTTTTCTTCCAAAAACTCTTAGCGTAATGTAAAGGGGTTAAGAAATGACATTAAAGTTTTTTGTATACATGGTTCTTATTTTAAATCGAAATGTTGTTGCTAAAAAGTGCAGAAGCGATGTAAAATACGAATAATGTAAAGATAAAATGAAAGAAAACTTCTGTAAGACCCAAATGATTGCCAATTGTAAAAAGAATCGTCCTAATTGTATTACAATTTATTTCAGGAGCTTTAAAATTTCTGGTTGAATGAGCCAACTAAAGGACGGCGCTCTTTCAACAGTATCCAGTATTTCTTTTGGCTCTTTGGGTACGAAGAAGTAAAGCTGTAAAGTCCGTTCAAAAGGAAATGCGGCGGGAGTTTGTTATCCGTTCAGTAATTGGCTCTCCAGGATAAGTTTGTTACTTGTGAATAGGGGACAGTTTCCGACCAGTTTCTACTTACTATATAGAATGCTTACTGTGTATGTATTCGGTAAAACTTGGTCAATTGCTTATTACGTTAGTAAGAAACGATGCTGGCTGTTATTTTACAAAGACTAGCTATTACGAAGTAGTATTATTGTAGACGACGGCGAAATAGTGACTCATTTGCTCAGAGCAGTGTACAATAATTATGTGATATGAAGTTTATTCTTTCGTGGTTTTTTGTATACGTTCATACCACGAGACGTAGGAATTCCTAGTATAAGAGTGTGAGTTATAAGTATTAATTTAATTAATATATGAAGTGTAGTTTTTTAATGTTTTTATTAAATTAATGGTTATTGTGAATCAACAGTAACTGATAGAGATACTCGTATGCTATCGCGGAGTTTTATTTAGATTTTAGAAACTAAAATTCTGTAGTACATAATTTTTATGTATATGTTCAAGTTTAGTCTACGTTAGCCTCTAAATTTATTTTTCGGCGACTAGCGACTGTTGTAAGAATATTGTTCTTTTCTACTTCTTAAAAAACTTTAATAGATTTCACTATAGCATTTCAGTGATTGGCTAGTGGTACGAACGATGATTTCCCGAACATCAAAGCGTGATTTCAAATTCTGCATGCACCTAATTATGAAAAGGTTAAAAAGTTATGTGCGTATAACAAGTTAATTTCACTTGTTTCGGTGAAAGAACATAACTTGACGAAACCTGCACTCCTGAGAGTTCTCCATAATGTTCCTCGGAAGTGTGTGAAATCTACCATTCCGCACTTGGTCAACGTAGTGGACCACGACTTGTACTATTGTATGACTACTCACACATTGGGTCTACACCCCGGGTGGGCCCGGGCGCACTAGTGGGACAATTATGGGTTGTATAGGCTTTCATGATATGTATGCACAAAGCTTTGGGTTTTTTTTTCCAAAACATGGTAGAAACTGTTCCGTAGGATATAAAGAATAAATAGATACGCAGAAACCGACTTTATATAAAGAGACGGTAATAAGTGAGAGAATCACGGAATACAATTGTATATATCAATTCATTATGAAGGTTTTAACACATCCTCCATATAAACTTGTATCTAATATCCCGCGGGAAGAGTTCCATTCCTCAAGATATTTTGCACGTGTAAAGATTCCTAATACGAATAACTGTTACGAGTATCATAGAAACCTGTTCCGTGGTTTTTACGTGATACTCGATCTGAGGTTGATTCCAATCAATGAGTATTTTGGATTTTTGATCCCTATTTTCTAGTGAGGTGTGAAGTACGTCAACATTTTTTCATATCCCGAATACATCTATCTCCCTTAACGTGTTGACAGATATGCCCAAATACGCATAGCTGCACCCAAATGCGTCTTAATTATGTTAAGTTCAGTTGGTCGGTGTATGACACAACTGTATGTACAAGCTAGCAATGAAGTCCCGAAGTTCAGAATGATGGTCTTCAGTCAAAAACAAAATATGGTTCACGAAAGCTTAACTCTTATATCGCTATTGAGTGTATGTTACAATTGAAAAGATTTGAAACCAACGCGAATAGTGGTAAGGCGAGGGGGGAATGACTGAAGAGTGCCCGTCGCTTGCGCATGACGTGGTCTCGTTGCCTACTCTGCAATAAACACCCCTACAATTGATATGTTTAAATGCACGCGTTAAAAGCTAAGATTTTTAATTAAAGCAAGTAATTTGATCAGATTTGTATACTGTCTTCTTTAGCGCTTTAATTGGTGTGATAGTTTTTTTTTATTATGGAGACTGCCGCAAGCGACCAGAAGCATTAAGAGTTATATGAAACATTTTTTCCATGTTGTTGATTGAGCAAAATAACTCGATAGGTTATGCGGGCACAGACCTCATAACTCTGGTCATAAAACGTAAAATATTATTGTGTCTATGGACGACTGAGGCTATAACGTCGGCAGTATTTGAATTCTAGCCACTTAGTATTGGTGTAAAATATACCATTTTTTTAAAAGTATGTTTTGCATCCTGTATTTAATAAAAGTGACACATATAATTAGGTTAATGTATATTCTTGTCACATCTGACTTGACATCGAGTTATATATAAGTTTATTTTTTTTTATTTATGTGTCAATAAACGCGTTATTTAGCGCGCTAAACTGTTTCCTACATGCGTGTCATTTTCGACTGTGCCGTTTATCCCACCTCGCCATCCCACCTAGGAGGGAAATGTGGATTTTTTTTTCCACTTTTCCCAC
>DWPA01004627.1:0-12647 GCA_018251375.1 Calpodes ethlius | reverse complement strand
AATCGTGCTAGGATTTCCTGTGTTGCGATAAGGATCACAAACAATATAAAGAAACCATCACTAATACCTACGAACCGAAAACAAACAAGTCTTTCACAGAATTTTACCGCGATTGGAAATCAATCCAAAACCCTGAACTTCATAGAGTCGCTACCAATTACGAGTAGATCGTTATTTCAGCTTTTAATGCGTAAAATACTAACCTTAACTACTTATTAGTTATCCACATTCGTCTGAAAACTTATACCTTACAATAAAAACTGTAACACAATTAACCTTCTTGGTAAATCACATAGCTTAAAACCATTTCTTAGCTAAGTCCGCTTAGTATTTAAAAGTAATGATAAATATGAGGATTCCCCGCGTTCTATGTAAAAATCTAAAGAAAACGTATTGCACGGTTACGTAATAGTCGCGTGTGAAAGTTAAACCCAAATCAGTGCTGATACCAACAACATTAGTTGGCCTTAAAAGCTAGACAGGTAACAAATTGCGTATCCCATTTAGTGGTCACTCAATGATAGAGTTAGGACGACAGCAATAAATTACGAGTGAAAGTTTACTGATAAAAGTGTATTTTTCTTTTTTGTTTATTTAGGTTTACCTCTTTTTTTATTTCACAAAAAATCGTCTTGTTTGTGAATTCGAATGAATTATATGTAGTATGTATGTGTAGTTAGGATCTACCTAGTTGTACGAGTGACTCTTGTAGTTATGTAAATGTCTGAAATTGTAACGTTCGTAACTTAATTAAGTGTTTCCAGAGAAATAACAACAGGAAATTTTAACATTAATAATATTTAAAAATAAATAGTAAAACAAATAAAAATAAACACACAACATACGTGCAATACTCTAACTACATTTTATTTTAATAAGCACTTTGTTTGCATTTTTGCATCAAGTAGTCTCTAAACTTAAGAGCATTATACATTGTCGTAGACGCGATTACAATAATTTATATATAATACAAAAAAACTCTAATCTAAAAGTGGAATATGCACAGTTAATTATCTCAAGTTCGCAATTGCTCTCAACGGATGTACTGGGCGATTGATTGGCCAGCACGAATGAAAGCTTGTTGCGTGTTCCATACACCACTATGCGTTCGACAGCCGGCTGTCTGACAACAGGCAAATTATGGCGGTACGTGTCAAAGCTAACATACACGCCCATACACTTCGTCGACGGCTACCGAGATGAAAGGGTACTTTCAATTAATACGATCCGTCAGGTTACGAGCACTTTATGTACTTATCCGTGTAATATTTTGATGCTTTTTTAATTACATAAAAAGTACCAATATAAGAATATAAAATATTTACAATTTCAAACCCACGAAACTAATCACTTGTTTCGTGTAGGCAACACCAAACAAAAACCCATTACGCCGGTGATAGTGCAAGTTCATCGCAGCAGGTATTGTTCAGTGTTGCCAGAACAAAGCGTGGAGTTGCCGTCTCATCTGCGGACCTATTACGGCCCATTGTTAAAGAAGCATGTAGAAAATTAAAAGGATGCATTGTTTGCGTTCATACGCTATGCATATCAGAGTTTCTTCCTGGTTTCGGATCCAGTCGCATGTAGCACTGACAATTTGAACCTTATTTCAGTAAGTGCACAGTATGTTTTGAAATAAATTATGGCCTAAAATTTATCATTGATCACTGATTCGGGGGATGATAATACATAATTGTAACACTTAAATCGAATCTTGGATGATAACTTATGATGGCTCTATAATGTAATTCTTATTAAAATAAAAAACCATGAACATGTTCAGAAGGGCGATTTTAAACCATTAGTTCTAAAGTCAATCTCAAACAGGATTATGGATCGGTTTGAACATTGTCATAGATCTATTGTTATTAAAAAAGTTTCTTGAACGATTTATAACAAAATTGGATTTGACTTGGCGAGTAAAAAGTAACCTTGAAATAAATAATCTGTAAAAGAACCGTGAAAAAATTATGCGGAAAATATCAAACTCGCTATATCTATACCCTTAATATTTGAGAGTTCCCTTAATTTCTAAAGGATAAATGAGTTTTGATAAAAGTTAATCTGGATGCATATTCGTAAAACGAATTTGTCTTGTTATATAATTGACTAAGTTATTATTCTTTGAGGTAACAAATACAAAACATATACCTGATATTTTTAGAAGTTAATAAAATAGTAAAATACCGTTCCATCATTAATGTAACCTAAATGTAATTTATATTATTACAACCAATAACTTGTCATTGACATGACGCTTCCATAGTAAAGTACGTAATGTCAAGTTACAATTAAGAAAGTTTTTAGAAAAAGCAATCTACTTGTGTCCCCATTTTTACGTTAGAGCGTTTTCGAATCAGCAGCCGTGTAAAAAGTTGCAACCTCACATAATTTCCTGTAGGCCCAGCTTCAAGTGGCCTCCCTTGGGGTAAAAGTTAAATTGCCCCGTTCTTTTTTCACTATCTTTCCACTGCACTCACTTTTTCCTATTTAAACTTTTCCATTCTACAAGTCCGACTTGAACGTCCAACTTCCCCGCTAGTGCATGTTGAAAATACTATTATGAAATAGTTAGTAGCTCCTAGCTTTGAGAGCGGAAAATTAATTAAATTTACAAAGTTGATGAAATAAAAAGTTTGAAATTTCTGAAATAATACACTGTAGGATATAAGTAACTTAGTATTAGGTTACTATGTTTTGTAATAACTAGGGAATTCTGGTTATGATTATACTTTATTTCTTTTCATAAGATTTCCAATTATTCCATAAGATCTATGAATGCTCATTTTAATTTTTGATCTCGGTTGTGTGTGTATTATTGTCCTTGTGTGTTTTCTATGACATACATGAAACAGAGAATCCTAGTAAGGAGCTATGAGTGTGTATTGTCTACAAAAATGATTGACGTTTTAGAAGAATATATTATAATATAATCTGCGCAATATTTTAATATCTTTACATAATATAATATCTACCTATGTATAATAGAACTGTCGATATTATTGACTGTATAAATTACTTTTGATGACGAATGATTTGACTAATGAATTCATTCTCAGTCCATTATAGTTGGTAAATAAATGATTATTTAATAATTTATAACTCATTATGTAATCTAATTTTAATCCACATTTATATCTTTTGACTATTATTTATTTCTTTTGATGGCCCCGTAGCCTAGTTGGTAGTGACCTTGCCTGCGAAGCCAGTGGGCCTGGGTTCGATTCCCGGCCGGGGTAGGTATTTATGTGACAGATAAATCTTTGTTCTCGGGTCATGGGTGTTAGTGACATGTTATGTGTGTCGTCCATGCAACCCGAGACGCAGGGAATCCTACTGCGGGGGTATGAGCGTGTTAGCGTTTATTTTTTTATAATTATTTTAAGTAATTAGTAGACGAAAATTTCTAAACAATCGTTTGTATAGGAACCGATAGATGGCGTTGTTAAATAATTAACAAAAGAACGTCGAATGAATCAGCTACTCCTTAAATATTATTCCACTGCATGAAGCAGCACGTTAATGCCCATTTATTATGCATGCTCCCGTTACAATCTCGCCTCGCTCACTCACGTGGAGAGCTCTTGAAACTCAATTCGACTGAACGGTCGCCAATCGAACACATTACCTGAACTGAACAATTAAAGCTGAAGTGAATCCGCACCGTTAATCTCTTTTATACACTAGAACGGGACGTAGAATACCTACAAACAGAGATTTTAGGAAATATATAGCGGTTCTCCACATATATCATGATCTATGCTTACCAAATGATACAATAAAATAATGATTAAGTACAGGTATTAAATCTGTGCACAAGAAGTCCAAATCAAATTCGTATTGGGTAAGCAAAGTTATTTAATCAATTTAATCAAAAAATATGCATAAAGTTTTCTCTGAAATATGAATTTAGTATGAGCAATAGGTAGAATTTGTTCTTGAGTTTGTATAGAGTTCAAAATACTGTGTTTATTTAAATCCTTAAAATGTTTAGATTGTTTAAGTCGCACAATATCCGTGTCTTTATGCCATTTGTGCTTTACTTGTAAATTATAATAACTTTATTTCATTTCATCAGCCGTAAATAACATTGAGAATATTAATTAAGCGATTATCAAATACAAGATATAAACAGCTTTTAAGTATTTATTACGGCGCCAGCCTGGTCTTATTTATTAAACGGATATGAAATAGATTTAATATTCAATAATTTATTACAAGATCTAGATTCGGAATAGTAGATACGCAGAACATTTTAACACCGAATGATTCGTGAGTATTTAAATAGATTTTACATAATACATAAAGGCTTACTCAGATCGTAATAAGAACGTTGAGATATTTATTTAATGGATTATTTTCCTATCAGATAAGCTCTGTGTGTAACTTCTCTATGCTTACGTTTAAGTTTATCTTAACTCTCGTGTACTCCTATGTTTATTGATTAAACATGAACAGTTGCAACATGTCTCTAGTACCCTCTAAGCTACAATGAAGCAGGAATGCCCTCGAAGTGCTATCGACACAAATGTAAATTTGCATTTGCTATGTTGACATGGATAAAACAGGAATTGCTTCGTCAACACGACACGTGTCAAAATTCTAATGAATATTTTTTTAAATATCATTTAGCTTAACATTCGCTTGAGAATTACTTGTTAAATGTTGTTTTAAACTTTTGTCTCATGGCCGATGGTGAAGATGTAGTAAAGTAGTTAAATGCCTTCTTAGTAAAAGAAAATTATTAAAATTCCGGTGTCATATTATTTTCCTTGCTTTTACTACATGGGTGTGTTGAAATTATAGCATAAGAAAGGTTATGTGATGAATACAAAATTATTACAAAAACCTTAGCTGGCCTTATACTAGTGCCAAAATCATATGACAGTGGAAAGGATTAGAAATATTTTCTACTAAATGCTTTGTATTCTTAATGGCCACTTCGGCTAGTTGGTTATCTGCCAATTTTTGGCTTACATATCCCTCGAAATGAGATGGATAAGGTTAACTTCGTAATCCGCTACGGATCCTTACCCCGTGACTGTTAGCAACTTCTTGAAAAACCCATACTATGTGGGAACACTGAAGCAGGAAGTTTGTACCAAAGGAAGATAACTTAGAAAAATAAATATGTCAAGATTTATTTAGATTTATTTAAAAAAATGCCTCAACTCACATCTCACTTATGGCTTCAAGGTATAATCTTGTATGTAAAACGAACAATTACTCTTACTCAAAACAAAGATGAGTAGTTGCTGTTCAAGGTTCAAAACGGACACCGGAGGCGGGTCTCATAAATATTTCGAGGGAGAAATAAAATTTAAAATAACACTCATAACTTAACCCCACAGACCCCAGTCACGTAACATTGCATACGTTTTGGACACTTTCGGTACAAGCCGTCAATGCGTCGGCTTGAACCTTCTGATCTACGACATAGGAGCGAGAATTATCAATGTCACGTCACGGTTCAAAGCAAATTCCAAGAAAATCTTTTACGCCTTGTGTCTCAGGAAATAAGAGCTAAAATTAAAATAACACGTCGCCGTGCGCAAGCTTAACCCTACATGTGGCTTCTGCATACGAAAGAAGGATCATTTGCAACTGTAACCAGCTACGTGCAAAAAAGGTGCTGTAGATTCCCCTCTCGAGACCATTTTGAAGATCCTATTTTAAGCGCAAATTTAAATTTCCTTTGGTTGAATATTCTTCCCCTGTAACATTCTTAACATTCGGTAGTTTAACTTTACTTTACAATTGATGAGAAACTGATTATGAATAAAATAATAATCACATCTTCGACGTGCTATCGACCATTTTATAAAGAGTTCATAATCTCTTCATTTACCTTAATGAGTAAATAATTAAATAAAAAGTTTTGATAACCATCCATCTAGGTGCTTATTCTTTTAACAATATTAAGATTGTGTTACGTAATATTGAAAAAATAAAATAATTCATAAGGAGAAAAAATAGTTGTGTATATCAATTGTAATAATTTTGAGAGGAAAAATAAGTAACTCATTATAATTATAAACATCGCTATAAACGAAACCAACTGAAAATTACAACAGGTAAGATCCTTTCTACTTTAACTTTGTTACTGTTAAAACTTCAAAGGTATTCTCATCGAAAATTTAACTTGGGAACTATGCAAACTTGCTCTAAAATATCGCCGCTTTGTATCGAGTGGCACCACAGAGTGGCACCGCAATTTGTAAGCATACCTTCAGTCAAAATTCACCGGTTTCCATGGCAACACCCTTGCGGCGAGCCGCTTGGGATTGTTTTGAAAATCTCCCTGCTTGTTGTTTAATCCGTTTTAAAACAATAAAAACCTCAATACCGGCTATTTCGCCCGGATAACCACTTTTATCGTCGCTGCTAAAATATATTCCGTGTTATACGCAACTCAGCAATATTTTAAAAAGCTTGTTATATTATTCATAAGGTATTCGTTTCTATTAAATTATTTGTATTAACGTTACCGTGACTAAATTACATAGGACGGTTAGGCATGAACGTTTAGATCTTATCACAAGAATTTAAAGTAGATACTAGGCTAATGATATTAATAACTTTACAGTTATTCGAAGAATGTAAATTACTTTACAACTTTACGATAACGTTGAGTAAACTAATATATTTTAAAACTTAACGCTGTTCTTGTTTATTATAAATTTCTAATTAAATTCATTTTTTTTTACCTGCATAATTGCATCGGAAGTTTTACTTTGCAATTATCCGCAAGAAAGTATAGTCATCTTAATATATCTTCTGTATTTTTCGTAGTAAAATGCATGATTCTGCAAAAAATATTTACAAATAAGCGAGCCGTTAATTTTAAAATATTTTTTACAGAATCATTCCAAATATCAATGCTGAAATTAGTAGGTACCTATTTAAAGTTTTTAAATATTGATCGTAAATTTATGTCATCATATTTAGGTACCGACTAATAAATGAAAAACGATTTATTGCATTAATACTCTCATTACATACATAATAAGACGATTACAACCACTTACACTAATCTATTCAGTACAACAAGATCAACTCTAGTAAATTAAGCTATTTCTGTGCTATTAACGTCAATTTATTCGCGAAAGCTTTTAATCTTTAGACGAATAACCGGCGGTGTCCTGGTGATACCAGAAACATTAAGCTGGAGTAGGATCTAGGGTCGGTAATTGCTCGTTAAAGTTCATGGACCGTGGAACCTCAGTATAAGACACGAGGGGAAACTCGCCTAATGTTGCCTTCACACTCGTGTAGCTTTTGATGAGCGAATACTGACAGTATGTTAAATTTTTTTTGCCGTTTCATTTATTTCAATATAATGTGACATGCTTATCTTCGCTTTTTGTGACTTATTTTATATTCATCTATACCTACGGTAATAAATGTACTAGCAATTTTTTGTAATTAAACTGAAAATAAAATAACTTAGGTTATAAAGCAGGTTTTACTTCAACTCACTCTCAGTTCAAAATATTTACAATATTTTTATATTTCCAAAGAAATTTTATACAGTAAGTGTGAATATAAAAAAAATATTTCATAACACTGAATTTAACGCAAAAAGTTCGTATAAATTTCGATGTTATTAATAGTTTTATAATACCATTGTCAGGAAATTCGCCGTCACTATATTACAAGTGCCAGGATACCAGACGCATTAGAGTTGAGTAGGAACTAGGGTTGGTAATTGCTCATTAAAGTTCATGGACCGTGGAACCGCGTTATGAGGTATGACTGAGGGCAAGTCCAAGTGCCACTAACCATATTTGTATTATGATATGTGGCAAATTTGGTATTCGATGTTCAAATTTTAAACGAAGTACAATTATATATTAGCTATATAGTATATATAGCATTTCCCGATCACCAAATAATAATATATCCACTTGTAACGATTTTAGAAACATATCGTTTTAAGTACTTAAATAATTATTTGTTGTAGAATTCAATAGATTTGCCTTTACGTTTCACTGGATCTTTGGTAAAGATATAACACAAAATAGTGCATAAAAAGTATTTCGCCGTAATAAAACACATATTTGTTTCTTTAAACACATATTTTTAGAATATTTCTGTTAACAGTTTCGAATATGAGTTTTTATTTTGGCACGTTCTAAATAATCTCAAAAGCTCAGTACTTAAATCTAAGCATCTCGTTAAAAGATGTAAAGCTTCTTAATGAGAAACAATAAACATTAACTTTTCTACGGCTTTGTACGTCAACAATCTATTTATCTTTTATCTTTGATCATAAAACTACTACTCAATATGTTTAGTGCATTCTCTATTGCTCTTTATTGAGCTTATTCTAAAGCAATTAGTAGAATAGATCACACAAGTTTTATAAACTTTTATTTTACTTGCAATATTTTTTACTTAGTAATGTGTATTCGAGTCAAATCTTCCTTGTCGAATAGAACTGTTTTCTCTTTTATTTGTTTTTTTGTATAGTAAATACGTGTAAACGCTCGATCTCTCCCGCTGACGCTAGCTCTCGTGTAGAACGACGCACTTTTGAGTTCAGTCCGACCCATGTCCGTGCTAAACGTGCGTTTAAAAACTGTAATACGCACGTGCGTATTTGCATATCAATAAGCTCGTATAACATAGAAAAGATAATAGCACCAAAGCATTTATTTATACGTGGTCCAAATAAACTCTTTCTGTAGCTTTACAAATGCAATGATAACAGTGTAATTTTAAATTCATTTATTTAATCAATGTGATAACCAATTGCATTTCGATTAATCATGATCTTCATAATCATTGTACAATGTTCCCATTAATAAAGTTATTAAAGGAAAAATTGTAAACAAATGAAGGTTTTGAATACGTTGTAGTTTTCGCTGTCGACCTCAAAATCATTTTTTAAATAGGATCTCAGTGAATAAAAAGTGTATCATACATTTTAAAGACTCTTACTAATATTGAGCGCTTTGACACGAATGCATACTTGACATGCTCTCATTTTCTCGTGTAGGAAAGTCTTGGGAGTTCCACACAGGGAGTGCATAATGCAACTTAATTAACTATCTTAACACTTAGGGTTGTCTATCAGTTGAGAAAAATAATCAATTTTTTTTTTCCAAATATTTATAAAAAATAGTTATTGTTCTCGATTTATTAGCATACTATTAGGTACTATAGTTTCAAAGAACACTTGCGTAGTTCAATATGCTAATGAGCTTCGGCGAACCGAGGTCTTCCCTCCCGAATTCCTCCTGGAATTGGTATGCCGTCAATAGATATGTGCCTTCTACTGTTAGATTTTTTTTTATTTATTATGCATTTATATCCTGCTAAGTGAAACAAATAACTATTTGCCTCTTACTGGACAAAAATATCTGATTTGATCCCTGGTCCACTGGGCTAGAAACAGGGTACTCTCGCGATATCGTGCAGAACATGAGAAGGTAATTAAAAATAAAAGATAAGATAAAATATCTGCTTGTAAAACTTTAACCTACAAAAATGTAAGTGAAATCACAATTTTCTAAAGCAATTCTCTTATTTTAAAAGCTGTAGTTCTTAAGGACAAGTGCGATTTACCCAGACTATTACTCCTCATTAGTTTTACACTGCTAAGTGACATTATTAATTAGAACTGAAATTGTATCCTTAACATTCCCCAAACGCTTACCTCGTTAAATTCGTGTTTTTGTAGTTACTATTTACCGAAATTCAATTTGGTATATGTAAATTAAGATGTCCTCTATTATAGCTCGTATATTCATAAACTGTAATATGCCAATTATCCCTGCGAGTATACAGGTGCGGGTCTGTAAACTCAAATAATACTACAGTTACGCCTATATTCGAATATCTGCTTTAAGTCTAAGGATATAACGATCAAAATTGAATGAAACCAGTATGTAAATGTAGAACAATAAGTACAGCAGAGGAATCATAAATGTATGCACATGGCGGACAGTCAATTGACATGACAGGACGGCATGCCCCAATCGTTAGGTTAGCTGCGTTGCGCTTAAATTAAAAGCCACGAACAAATTTGTGAAATCTTTATATGCATCTCATTTATAAAACTCGCTATTTACAGTTTTGGTTATGAACTATAAAACTACTGATTAAATTTTAATGAAACTTCGCATATAGTATGTAACTTGGTCCAAGTTACAAGATAACAATTCTTTACCCGCTAACTGCCGCTGTTGTTGCAATTCACTGATATCTCACCAACAATTCAATATTTATTTAATGTGATGGGCATTTATTAAAAGTATAAAAACTTAAGATGTTGTAAGAATTCATCTGGAACTATAAGGGATCAACAAAACTTTGAAGATCAACGTCTCCCAAGCTTTTGTTTAAAATAAAGCCTCAGATGGAATAATAACAAATGTAACTTTTACATCCTTAAGGGAATATTACAACTGAAAGAAATTGAAAATATTCCACGACTGTTTTAGAGGTTGCTAAGTAGCCATGCTTTTAAGAAACTCCACCTATATACGTGAATTGCTCTAGAATTTAGCTGGATACAGCGCCCAGCCGCATCCAAGTGCAGCTACCAAGCCGAATTCTTCGTTTCCCATAGAAATTTAGGTGCAGAACACGACAGACGGACAGATAGACCCACAAGCAAACTATACGTAGGTATATTTCCTTTCACAGATACGTCACCACCTCTGAGGACAGTTGTTTACCTATAGTATAAGTATAACCGGCAATCAATCACACTTCAAACCGTAACACAATTGCCTATAAGGTAATTGTCAGAAATAGGTGAGGCGTTACCTTCCCTTGCGAACATGGGTTCTACCACCATGATACCGATCCATCATTCCACATACGGAAGCCCAAAAAAGTATGCCAGAACTGTTATAAGACAATGTGATACGATAGAAATAGGTTAGGCATTAGTACCTCCCCTTGGAAACCTTGTTAGGTTAGGTTAGGTTAGATTAGGTTACCGCTTCATGATTCCACATACGGAACCCGAAAACAGTATACCAGAACTGTTAACACTTTTCATCAACGCAACACGCTTCTACTATACGATACATATGACGATATTGTGTATACGTCATTAAACATGAGCGTATGGTCATTAGTCCATTGACATTATGTAGAGGGTTCGAGGCTCGTTAGCTTCACGTGTTCGAGCACCTACTGTCGCGATTGCTATCTGAAATACGATTAAATGAAATTGCTTTAAAAGAAAATCCATTTCACTGCGACCGGGTCCTTACTTAATAACTTTTTATGTAGTAGATATGTATTTTAGTAATATACCCATGGCTGAATGCTTGTGTGGTTCGTTAAAATTTGTGTTTAAGTGTACCTACTTGTAACTGAAACAATTTTATTATTATGTACTGGTTCCTTTCAAACATTTTATTAATATGTCATTCAATTGTATTTTTGTCAGGAATTGAAAATAAAAGCAATTTTCAATAACAAAACGTTTAGTAAAATATTTCATTATGAAATAAAATAACCGAATGACAGTCAGTGGACAGTCGTGAACAAAAAGCAAATAAAATCCCAAACGCAGGCTGTACTTTATATACATTTGCTTTTTTCTTTACACCTCAAATATTTTCATATTAATAGATATAGGATAAGTATATAACTATCTACAAATAATCTTAAAAATGTTATCTATTAATTAACTAAACCTTAAGAGGACCTTTCACAACTTTTTTAGGAGGAAATTAAAGCAATTTTTTTTTTTCCTCTACACCTACTTCTGTACACCTATTACATACCTATTCTAAACAACATGATCTCTAATTTCAAAAGTAAATGATATTTAGACCACACATTGGTAGTTTTTGAGATTAAACTTTAAACGTCTCTTTCGTGATATTAATTAATGTAACAATTAAAATCATTCGTATTGTTCTCATTTTTACTCCAAAATTTACCACTATAGTTGCACGTACGTGGGCTTTCATTTCTATATACAGTTCGAACCAAATATAAATAATTCGAACGCTCTACAATAACGCACGTTAATTACCGCAGCTTCGAAAAAGTAATTTCCACTCTCAACACTGCAATATTCAGCGCACCTAACTTACAATGCTACGGTTTGTGCAAATGAAAAACAATTATTTTTTAATCAACAATGCGGGTTATATACAACATGCATGAAGCTTAAATTGATAAGTACCTTTCTTTATTTGGTAAAATTATTCATTACAGACAAAGTAACGTTTTGATACGATGTTGAGCGCTGAGAAAGCTGAAGTTTGCATAAGAGCAGAGCATTCTCGCTTCAATAATGTGGTACTTGACAGCTTCAAGGGCCTAAAGGGTCCTCCACGCAGCAGCTGCTAAAGACTGCAGTACGCTCACCAAACGTCGCAGTTCAATGAGACTCGCTGATTAAAATCAATGCTCGAAACTTGAAACACAGACAGTCATTCAAGATTTCTATATGAGTGATTCAACAAAACGTTGTTATTGAAATTATTGACAATAGATCGTACCATTTTATTAATTTTTATTTTGTTCCGTTTTATATTCCGTATTACGTTATTCATGATAATTTATGGACAGAACATTTTTTAAGCAAAATATTAAGTCGAGTAAATGTCTTTAATAAACTACTAATAACTTTAATAAACTTTTAACTAAATACTTAAAAGTTTAGCCACTTA
>DWPA01004626.1:0-12647 GCA_018251375.1 Calpodes ethlius | reverse complement strand
TTAGATAGCTTACCAGGTTGGGTTCCGTATATGTGAACTAGTGACTTTGTCTTTTAAATTTGAAATTCATAAAATTAGAATACTGCGTGTCATTATACTGCATACATAGTACGTACAATGTGAAACTTTCGACATTTTGATGTGTATATTATACTCTACAGTCTACGTAACCTGAACTGTGTGTACGTAAAATCGTGACGGTAAAACGTTATAAGAAATCGTTGCATTTTGTTGTTAAGTTATCGATATAGAAGTGAATCACTTCAAAAACTGCGTTGTCACTATGCTTACCTGACTTAAGCGCTTGCTTGAGTACTTTCCACTGCCTCGCGTGGTACACAGATAAACTAACTACCACTATAAAGAACACGACACAGCCGCACACCGCTACAGTCAACGTGGACGTTTGAATATCCCATTCGGGCACATCACTGGTTTCCGTCACTTTATCGTAGTCCGCGAGCTCGTAATACTCGTAATCACTAGATTCATTGTTCGTGTTTTGATTGCGGGCGGGATGGAAGGGCCAGATGCGAATCTCTGTGAGCGACTGGCATACGGTGTCGCGATGCAGTTCACAGGGGTACTGCACGGCGAGGTGGCGCGGGTCGCAGCGGGTGCAGGGCAGGCAGGCGCCGAGCTGCCGATGCCACCAGGTGCGACCGCGCTCGCATAGACCCTCCACCGACACGGAGAACGCCGCCAGTGCTGCCACTAGCAGATACAGCCGTAGCTCTCCTCGCATTACCTATAATTTTATATGGGTTTAGAATTCATAAATAACAATGATATTGCTAAAGTGCCATCTTGTTTCCGGTATTGCTGTTTAACTTGTACATAATAAACGTTTCCCGGTCGAAAAGCAATTACTCGTTTAAGTCTTTGAATACTGTTTTAGAAATACTTGCTTATCCTTAATACCTTACCCACTCATGTGAATGTAAAATTAAGTATAGACTAGATATAAAGTTTCCTCATATCGATATAAAGATGTGCATCGAAAAGTACAAATATCTAAACATATAGATAGACAGACCATAATTTTCTTAAGATTAAGAAGATCAACTATTCATAGGTCTCATTGAATGATTGTAGCTAAGCAATTCACAATTCACCTACGCAAGATTAATAAATGGAAGCACCACTTAAAGACCGAGGTCATTGTTTTGTATCTACTTCGTGCAGTAAGTTTGAGTGATTTGAGCAAATGAAGATTACAAAAAAAGATTAGGTACCTAGTTCTTTGGTCGCCGTCTTCTATAACTACTTCACGGATGTCGTACCTGCACGATATTGTCCATTTAAGAAAGCAATTCAAGTCTTGGCGTAAGGTAAAAAAAACCGACCAATTACATGCCATGTTACGCTGAATGCAGAGTTCCGTAATCTCAAGATCGACTGTTATTTTTTAACGACATATTGTTATGGTAATCCTTTAATGCTACCTACTGTGATAGTTTTCCTTTTAAAAGCCAAACATAATTATACGCTACTATGGTGCTTTTAATATTTGGTAAATACACCAATGGTAAACGAGATTTTTTTATCACATCTATTCGAACAGAGGTTGTTCTTAAACACAATCAGAGACGAAAATTATTATTTATTCGCTAATGATAAAGTGGTTTATTTGAATTTGGAATGTGAACATTGTTAGAAAAGAATCCAATTACCACTGAGATTAATCGCGAACAATATAGGCTATACGATATATATATATATATAGGCTGTACGATAAAGTAAACTACGTGCGAGTCAAATAAAAAAAAGTTTGTGATAAACAAAAAAACGCGCGAATTGCATTTCATTGAAAAATATTGTGTCATCCTTCATCCAGTAGTGTCGGTACTGATCTTATTCGTAAGTTACAATAATTTATTTTATCATAGATTGTGGTAAGTAGTGTACATCTTGGGAACTAGTGTATTATAGTTCGAGTGTCGTACTCATAATATTTAGTCATAGTTAATAGTATTACTTAGTCGCCTATAAACAATTGTTCGCTTCCTAGATAAAAGATTAAGGTACCTAGTTGTTCTTTACTTTCCCTTATTTTATTTGTTGTAGTTGAGGTTTCATACTAAACGTTGCCTTATTTTCTTGACTTATTCAAAATATCAATATCGAAGTTTCACTTCTAAAAAGCGGGTGTACATAACATAGGTTAACGTCAGAGTTCTGCATCAGTTTATATCTGGACGGTATCTAGAAATACTCGTTCGGGCAGGATTTAGATTTAAAATCCTCAAAAAAATCAGGATAACTGATTTGTTAAAGTGTATCTAAGACTGCGAAATTAATGAGGCGTGTTAAAATGTTATAATCACAATGCTGACATACCGTTAATAAAAACGTGTGCGATGTTTAAAGCGGCTTTTTTACGTTCTACGTATTTTTATTTTTTTTGCCCTTGACTTTACTTTACTTTGGTGTAACTTTGGTGTTGTTGTGGTATTATTTATCCAGTCGTCGTGTAGTAAAAACGTTTAAGAAATACGTAAATTTATTGTACCCATTTTCACAGCGTTGATATAGAATTTTCAATTCAATAGGAACTTAACTAAACGTATTCTACCTATTATTAGTATTTAATATTTATTACTAATAACAATCGTCACTGAAGCAACAAGGTGGACTATGCTCTACGTCCTTAGTTGTGGGGAGGGAGCTGTAAGATTGAGTAGTGGATCAAGCCGAATGTTTTGATGTATATAGAAAATACTTTGTCTATTAGTATTGTAGTATCTGTTTGATCATAATAATATTGCGCGTTATCCAGTTCTTTG
Organism: Calpodes ethlius; assembly: GCA_018251375.1. Lineage (NCBI taxonomy): Eukaryota > Metazoa > Arthropoda > Insecta > Lepidoptera > Hesperiidae > Calpodes > Calpodes ethlius. Next base: position 9,861 of record DWPA01004626.1, on the reverse strand, counting down.
AATAGTTTGGAATTTGGAAATTGGTTATTCTATAAATTAAGAATGTAAGATAAGTACTGATTAACTAAATATAAGTTAATTACTCGAAGGTGAAGGAAAATTAAAACTTTCTTATAAGAAACTTTAGCTATAAGTAGGTATGTATTTACTTACTTTTATATCGATAAGTTTATCAAATGCATTTTATTATTAGCTAGCCGGACAGATATTTAATATATTTGTTGTTTAACATACAATTTCGTTTTTATTTACTTTCAATAAATGCTTAGCACATCTTATTTTTTAAGTTGGACCAAACTAAATACCGTGTAAAAATTTAATTTGAATCCGAGGAATAGGTACTTTAGAAAGTTAATCGAGGACCAACATCATAACATGGAATTTTTTTTTACATATTATTAATTATATATCGTCCCCATAGAATATAATTAACTAACGTTTTATTTAGAAAATCGAAATTTATTTAGATTACATATATGTTGTAAATCAGAATATTCTATAAAGAAAATTTTATGATAATGCTATAAGTGTTTTTGGCTGAAAGGTCAGTTAGCTTTCCTTCTATGGGGTTGATATTAATGTGGTGTATAATAACTAACTAATGCTGAAAATGTGTGCGACTGAAGTAAATTTTAATTTAAATATCTACTAAAACAGGAGTGATAAAATAATATAAATGTAATATTCAGTACTAAGGTATTCAATACCTACAGATCCTTTTCATCTTACCGTTCCGTTTATGTGTAAATTTTCATAATAAATTAAAAGAAATTTGCACTAGTTCATATTTATTATCTTTACCTTTGAGCTCGTTTTCATGTATGCTATGGGTTCACAAAAGTCCGCATCTCAGAATGCATTTGTTAGAAATCCCACTTTCACTAATTTCACATCTCGAAGCAATGGTTTCGATTAACACATTTACTAATCGAACCACTGTAAGGCCACTTTCTGTAATGTTTTTGTGATGGCAAATGACACAACAAGTAAGTTTTTTATAGAATATTAATGCATATAAATCAACGTTGTGTACGGAGCACGACGAGAACACAAGCAACACAAACAAAATCCGGCCGGCCAATACCGTAGAGACGCAGGCCGCAGACCGCTAGCAGTTTTGTGTTTATTACAGCTACTATGAAAGCGACTGGACTGAAGTGCGTCGCGTATCTGATGTCTCGACTGATTCGAACAAGCAGACGCATCGCAGCCCGCGTCTTGGCCTTTAGCAAACTTCATGATCCGCGTCGCGTTTACACCGTCCTGTCACTCCCGTCTGATCCCAGTATTTAAATAAATAGGTATCCGACAGGGTTACATATATAGTCGCAGCTGTGGCTCATTCTGTTTGCAGCTTATACCGCATATTGTTCTCCACTCTTATCTATATTACAAAATGATACATGCAATACTTATATCTGTTCTGTATTGCGTATGTTTTAGGATTGTCATATCCGTCTGAAGGATAGCACAGGAACCCTGAGTTCTAGAAAGCCCTTGAAAGAAATATAAAAAAAATAGGATTACGTGCAGGTATAAGGAAATTAAAATAATCTGTGAACATCGTTTTCTGATTCAGCTATCAGTTTGCGAAATATTTAGCTTTAAAAAGAAAGAAGTTTGAGCTAAATTTAAATATGCCCCCTCCTTCCCCTTTATTAGCTAAACAGAAGTCGTATTAAGTTCGGTGATAATGCCTACTATTGACTAGACAATTATTGATATTGGTGCGTATACTCATTAAGGGTATTATTATTATCAGAAGACAGAGTTGATAGTTGTTAAATAAAATTCTACAACATTGGCAGCAAATTTTCAATATGTTTATCGCATTAATTCATTTTATATAAATTAGTTTATCATATTAATTGTGCCAGCTGGTAATGAGGGATAGCTGCCCCTCTTTAAAAGTTGCGTTTCACAGTACGTACTTAATTGGTTTATACGGGGTTGTTATTTATTATGCGTCTAACCACCTCAATAAAATCGATTAGCCTCAATCCTTCTTTCCTAGTCACAGACTAAATAGAGATACGACTTCTGGTTTTATTTGTAATCTATGCTGCTATTAAAATATCACGTGAATCGCGATTTTTGAAAGAGAAATGTCATAATGTCAGTTCCAATAATGCCAGTAATAATCCTTCATAGTCTGTACTCTCGGTTGTAAATCAATATTGTGTTGTCATACTTGTCATTCAGTTTTGACGTTTGTTTAGGAGTCCACAAGACCACAAATTTAAAATAATACAATTTTTGTATAACATAACATTAAAAAGGCTGGAAATATAAATTAGTAATTAGATTATTGAGAATTTTCGTATATAGTAATTTTTTGTATTTGTATTTTTGTTACTGCTTAGGTTACTAACATGACTGGAAGCAGTAAGACGAAAACGAGAAAAGGTGATGTCCAAGATCCTTTTGTTTCTTCCACGGTTCAAAACATTAACCCCAGAGTTGGCTGCTTGAGATCTCAATCCCCTGGATTTTCCTATATTTGCCCAAGTATCTGATATTTCTGTTTTTATTGGATTTTAAGTAGTATATCATTGTTGGTTTGAAGGCCCAACATGTAGAGGACCTTTATTATTTTATTTAGTACTGTAAAAAGCGAACCTAAATTAGCCACACTAAATCTTTTTTCCTTACAGATACAACAACTGAGGTAAAACCAGCTCTTTCTGGTTTATCAACATCCAAAGCTTTGGTGCTAGTCTTTATAATATTTGTGTCATCATTACTAGCCTTAGGCTTTGTTTACAGACAATTTCCAGAACTAGAAGAGTGAGTATTGTCTATTTTTTATACTATTACTGACCTTATCCTATTACAAAGAATAGATATTTTTTATCAGTTCATATTTATCTTATACTTAACACTATTATATATTTGATAAGAGCTTAATAGGTATATTAATCTTAGAGATTTTTCTCAATTGTTACTAAAGTATAGTAACATTAACTCTGTGATATTATTTGACTGTTAGTTTTCAACATTTATTGATTTCAGGTATTATTGATGTTTATAATATGTTCCTTCCAGACATGAACAGAAGCATTTAAAGTTACCATGGGATCTAGAAGAAGCTAAGCAATTGGGCCTTGTATTAGATCGATACAAGGACAAGTATTTCCAAGAAGTATTAGTGGGCGTATTTTTAGTCTATATATTGTATCCTTTTCACCAAAATAATTTTCATTTTTTCTAGATACTGGTTATAAATTCTCACTTAAATATTAAAAATACCCATGGTTGTTGGTTGCAAAAGGGACAGTATTTAATACATTTTCTAATGGTCATTTTCAATAATTTATTTATTCATAATATCTAGATAGGGTACTAGTGTTAAGCAACAAACTTAAGTTTATTGGATTGATTCTTATTAAATATTGCTGTCAAGTTGACTCGAAAAAGATAACTGATGTTAATTATAGTATGTGTCTATTTTAAAAAATGATGTTGAAGCTTTCATATCCTTGACTATGACATTCCAGCTTACAAACATTTGCAATACCTGGATCAATTTTTCTCAGTATTCTTTCAGGGTTTCTCTTTCCATTTTATTTAGCACTACTCTTAGTTTGTTGTTGCTCAGCAATAGGGGCCAGTTTATGTTTTTTCTTATCAAACCTACTGGGAAAGAAATTAGTCAGGAAGTTTTTCCCTGAGCGGGCCGCACAATGGTCAAAGGTGGTCACTAAGCACAAGGACAATTTACTAAACTATATAATCTTTTTGAGGGTGACACCGTTTTTACCCAACTGGTTTATCAACATGACAGCACCAGTTATTGGAGTTCCATTGGTACCCTTTGCTTTAGGGACTTTTGTAGGTATGTAAAATATAATACAATTCTTTATATTATTGCACTTTATAAAATACTTACTATAGTCAACTCTCAAAGACAGCACCGCCTAAACCAGTGGACCAAGAATTTTGAAAACTCTTTGTGTTATACAATAAAATGGGGGAGTTTGTACGAATATAAAAATATTATTGCAGAGGGGTCTTCATACCAGCTTATATATTATAATTTTGTTGCTAGTAATTTACTTAAACATATTAATTCTTTTTCAGGTGTGGCACCTCCATCGTTTGTAGCAATTCAAGCAGGTCAAACATTGCACACTTTAACTTCAACCAGTGATGCATGGTCTTGGACTTCAATCACGGTTTTAAGTCTGTTTGCGCTTGTTTCACTTGTGCCAGTTGTGCTTAAGCAAAAACTAAAAGAGAAGTTCGAATAAATATGTGATATTGTAGCCAATTTATAGCTTTTATTATATAGGGAATTAACAAATGTGTTGTACATTCCATTGGTGGGGTTTAGTTACAATGAATATATTTTATTATGGAGCAAGCATTACACATTGTGTCCTTGTCATGACTTCAGCAATATGAACCAACATGTGCAATAAAGGTACTGTTGCCATTTGACGATTGAACAACTGGTCTCCAATACCACCAGTTGTACCACACTGAAACAAAAATATTCTGCCAAATTAAAATTACCGTGTTGTATGTTTGGCAATATTATAACTGAAAAGTTATGTGTAGCAAAGTTGAAACATTTTAGATGTTTTTTTATTAATTACACCTTAAATTCTGTATTATATTGATTGTTTGAAGTTGAATATATTACTTACATAAATAAGACTCTTTCAATTCTATTTGCAATGATTTACACTGCTGTTTGCATTCCTCTGCTGGCACCAATTGTACCGTTCTTGTTCCACTGAGCGATAGGAGGAATGAAAAATTGCATTCTGTATCAGGCAAATGAAATGACTTCTGACTAGAGTCAATAATTATGAATCGTTCAGTACTTTGTCCAAATTTGGGAACTACCTTAGGCCTTGGAATTACCTGACGAATGATTCTGGCTAAATGAAAATTCGTAAACTTCCTGCAAAAATATGATTGTAATTAATTGCTTTATTAATGAAGTTCGTAATTGCTATCTTGCAAACTTTATAATACTTACCAAACATATAAATTTTTGTCATGTAAGTATAAGTGTGGATCTTTAAAAAAATCATTTGGCGTTAATTGAAACTTAATGTTAGTCAAAATATTCTGTGCATTTTCGTCAAATATTTTTTTATTTTGAACATATATATTCCTCAGAGTGTCTATTTTGATTATATCCTGGTCAGTCTGGAATTAAATCGAACTTTACATTGTATTTTACTGTGGTATATATTGTGAGACTTATCCCCTACAGTTTCCCATAAATATTCTATATAGCAATTCAATGTATCTATAATTATAACAGCTGTATTATTTTATCAATATACAGCAATCTTCATTTTTGTATAATATATGGTATACTTAAAATGGCAATATAAAATTTTCAAAATTACCAACACGTGATTAAAAAATGGTATTATAATATATCTAGCATTTAACATGCTAATCTAAATTAACAATTAAATTGTAACTTTGTATTAATTATTGTTACCTCATATATGAATGGGGCACTATGTTGTTGATATACCGGACGAGGATCATTTATTTGCCTAACATTGTTCACAGTACTACATGGCCAGCAATCCATGTCTACCACAGTAAAAAATGGGTTTTGTATCAGGCATGGTTCTTGATAAAATTCTGTGGAAAATGGGAGTTTATGAGCAACTCAAATTTAAAAAGAGATTCTGTCTAATGTTCAATAACAAACCTGTTAGGGCTGGAAATAGTGATATAAAAGGAATCGATATTTTTCTTATAAGACGCAGACCTGGATAAATATAATCTTGAATATTACACATTAAATAGCTATAAATACATTTATGATTATATACTAAACAGATTACTGTAACTATAATCACTGCAAAGCAACTCAATTTTCTGTACGATCTTTGTTGTCTATTTTGAACCATGGTATGGTGTGATTTTAGTGAATCAAAATACAATTTTTGAAATTCTTCTTCGTTTATCCCGGCATCCGAACTATCTTTTTTTAATTGCTTTATTGACTGTGAATAGTTTCGCAAAATATCTTGCTGAGGCATGTTTATAAAAGTGCAACATAATAACTAGGCTAATGACTGGAGTTGTTCACAGACTAGGTAGATATACTACGTTAACCGCTTTTAACATGTTTTTCATCATAATTATCAATATTAAAATATATAAAGACACGACAGCGATCAACTTTGCAATCCCCTATCAATAACAATGTATGACAGAAATTAGAATCACAGACGAGGTAGAGATACTACGTATCACAGAATAATTGGTATCAAACATCAATGTATTTTGTGACAATACTGTCAGTGTCATATTCAATGTGTCATTTGTAAAATAATCCATAAATAATCTTTGTACCACAGACTATTTAATCATGCAAATTATAATTGCACCACAATGTAGAATAAACAGTCTATCATACTAAAACAATCCATGCAATAAAATAGTGCAATGGTTTATAAGATAATAATCAGGTATGGATCACGCCCGCGTAAAAGGTAGACACGCGTACAAAGACATTGGTCAAGAGTGAGTCAGAATAAAGATACGTTTATGATCGATTCATAACATTCTTCCATAACAACAGTTATTTTTGAAATCAAAGGCTACTACGCAAAATAATATCTTGTTACCAACATAAAATAACGGTCTATATACCTAATCAGTCTTCATTCTTAGCACTATAAGGTATAATAATAAAACTATATATAGGAATACTTACTCCTTTTTTTTCTAAAGCACTTCCTCAGAATGGGAAACGCCGCTATATATGTAATATGATTTGTACATATTTAAAACATTAAGATATATTATCATGATTAAATTTTTGTCCATGTCATGATTAAATGTTTGTAGCTTTCCTTCCTGATAGATACTTTACATGTTATTATTAGTAAAGGTCTGGCAAACAATAAGTCAAAGTCATTAGAAAACCTATTTATAGTAGTTGGTTGAATCACACATTTATTGCTGAATTATTTACTTGTATTCATTCTATAACAAGTATCCTGCTATAGAAGCATATCGTTACATATTATTACAGTAATACTAATCTGCTTATTGAACTTACCAACAATTCACCTAAAACTTTTAAAATTCTCTAAACACTTTAAAATACCAGAAAAATAATAGCCGTGATAAGATAAGACAAAGTAGTTACGTGTTTGGGGCCTTCCGATAACACTGTCGATGCAGGTCGTAGTCTCATCAATAAGACAATAATGCTCTCTCGTGTTAGCTAGATTTTCATTAGGACTTATTGATTGACAATTAACAGAACAATTACTACAGTTTTCCTGTGATATTGATATGACCGATAGCCAGTGACGTGTCATGTTTTGCAATGAAAATTCACGTGAGAATCGTTAAAGATGGGAAATGTACATAAAGTATACTAAATGGAAATAGGTGATCGAAGTCACTGCGCGACATGGCGCTGGAACTTGCTTCTCTCCATTGTGTATTTGAACGTATGTATTTTTTTAAATGTTATGGTGCATAATGTATACGAGTGTCACGGTGTATGTGTTTGTGTAATAATATTCTATTTTATCTCAACAATATTGATAAAATCGTTAACTTTGACTATAAATTTATGCTTACGTGTTTAAGTACATGTATTTTCTAGAAAATTAAAAACAAATAACGCAACTCATGCAATAAAGTTCCTAAAACGTGTTAATAATTGCAAGTTTATTGGTTTTGACGTACGATTTATTTAAATAGTGATGACGGTCAAGGTCCACTATGTAGTTCATAGCACGGACTAGTACATAAACTATCTTGTTTTCCTCTTCTCAAGAACCGTGACGTCATATATTTCACGATCACAGGTGCAGTACAATGCAATATAAACATGGCAATGCCTTTGTTTGACAAGTCCTTAAGAAAACTCAAGTAGGAAAAATCAAGTAGGATGTTTTCAGATTGAATTTAGTTTAGTTTATACTTAAATGTGAATGTTTATTACTTAATATAGTTAGCGATATGCTTTTTAAGTTTTGTATCTATAAGTTACTTTCAAAATAAAAAAAACAAATTGAAAGATGACTTTCATGTATGCCGTGATATTGATTGAAAGAAAGATAAGTAATTTAAAAAAGTAATATTTAACCTTGCTAAGTTATTAAGCTGATAAGTGTATTTCAACACCATTTTATTTTCAATTTGAAATTTAAAGTTCTTATCTAGACATATATCGTCTGTAGTTTTTAAAATCACGTGCTTTTTTACACCTTAATTATGTATAGGTAGATACTTCCTATTTTGTGTTTGCAATATTTGATACGATACGACTAAAGATAAAGAGATCGATAACTAAAATACATGAACTTTACAGAGATATCTATGAATACATTCAATTATATAAGATTGTGTGAGGTATTCACATTAACTTGGATATTGTTTTATATTTATAATGCATGCCTTTATTTATTTCATTATATGTACAATATGTATGGCCCTGCAAGTACATATAACGTTTCATTTTATAGAACAAAGCCTACAAAATCATTTTATGGCTGTTGATTGATTAGTGGGTAATTGCATGAAATACGTTTATTTTAAACATAACTCTGAATATTTTATTAATTTTAATCAATAAATTTGGGGCGCTTTTCCTGTTTTGTTGCTCGTAGCGTCCAACAGTTCGTATTGTAATAAAATCAGACTAATCTATAATTTCATCAGGTGGCTCCTGTACTCATCTCTACACATATCATTAGATTTTAAATTGAGTATTTCAGAAAAATCAAAACACTATTTATTGCAGATTTGTCTCACAAAGCAATGTCAAAGCATCTCGTATTAGATATTCTAGGTCTATCTAACGTATACTGCAAATTGTTCTCACCATAAGATAAATGCCGAGATATTGAATGATAAATAATACTAAGTTTGGAATGTATGGAGTACATCAGCTGGGAAGCTTTGTGTTCAAAATAATCCAAAACACGTCTTTGAGTCTTAAGTGGGGCAACCTCCTTAATAATGTAATAACCACCCTCTTTAGGCCATGGAGTGACATAGCAATTATCACTATGTTTTTGATATTTAAATTTAGATCGATTACGATATAATCGTGATGGCGTACCTAGTTTTATTTACTTACATAAAGTGCAAATTTACCAACAAATTGATGTCTTATCGCTCCCTTGGAACTCTTGTTATTTGGGATCCCTCGCTTCATTGACAAGATAACTACTTTACAGAATCGTCATTTGGTTAACATAATATCATTACGTACATATACCACATATGTTTTTGGTTATTATCTTTAAATTGTCAGGCACAAACCGCCGAATAAAGTTGTTAGCTAAGTAGTGCCTATATTAAATATCATAATATTAATATCTGCATATCAAGGTTAATATATTGACTCACTTTATCGTCATAAACATTCGCATCTTACTTAAAGTATTATATTTAAGTAGTGATGCTTTAAAATTATTAAAAAATTACCGAATAATTGCAATCGTCCTAGAACATTCGCAGTGATTCAATTCTCCAGATTGTCCGTCGATATAAATATTTAGGCAGACATTTTATCGCAACCTCCAGCTTAAAAGCCGTGTGCTTGATGTGTCTAGTTTAACGAATATCCATAAGAAAATATTCATGAATTGGGCTATGATCTAGTCACGACATCTACATTACATGTACTAAGTTAGTAACTAATTGCTTGTTATTGTAACTGTAACCATGTGCCATTAGATATATGGTTGCGAGATCTTGGTATTATATACTTTTCTTACAAATTGTTGAGGCTTGCTGATGCACGAGGCCCATATCGGTTTTCCTATTCGCTTTCCGCAAAGTTAATTTTCAAACTTCCAAAAACAATGTTTACTTCGTTGTGTTGAAGGATTATCGTAGTACATGATGATA
>DWPA01004625.1:0-12648 GCA_018251375.1 Calpodes ethlius | reverse complement strand
GTAGACTATGGAATGGCAATTCCTCATGTTCATTTCAGATACTTCAAAGTTGATTTTATAGACGGCGTAGATTCTGATATGAAGTTAATTTATAGTAATACTGCGGATGAAATGGTTACAGCACCACCTGGTGTCAATCAAATCAAACTATATCAATTGTCTGAACTAATTGAGTTTAAGGATAACAGATGGCTACGTCTGAATTTTATAAATCTCTAAAATTATATCTACATACCTCGATTAACAATGACGGTTTTCGTAAAACTAATTACACAAACATATATGGAAGGCTTGCTTGTATAATAGTATAAAATATCGTATAGTGTCCAGGTCATTGAGTTCTTAGTACCATTTCAATTTGGTATGTAAGTATTAGTATGTACGTGTATCTTACCTTCCCATACCGCCTTTCGTGTATTTCTGTATAGCCCATTAAGCTCGCCATTAGGAGCCGATATTTATTGTGATCAATAAAGGTAAAATGTGGCGGCGTCGCCCAGCGCACTACATGTTGTACGATTACGTCGCGCCCGAACTGAATCACGCTATCGAAGTTATCGCTCGGCCGCTCGCCTGGCGGGAGATCTCCCTTTGTCGAAAGTAAATATATAAAAAATAATAGTGCGTCCATTGTTTCAGGGCGGTGTTGATGATCGAGAACTCGATGTCGGTGCAGGATGCGCACGCAATGCTCTCGTTCCAGTGTTTCAACCGGCTGGCGCGGTACTTCGGCATCGTGGCGCAGCTGCACCGCGCGCCCGCCGTGTACGTGCGCGCGCTCTACGAGGCCGCGCGGCGCCGGGCGTTCTCGCGGTCCCACTTGCAAGTATGTACTTCATTCCTACATTTTTTATGGTTCAATTACCCTAGATTAAAATTACACGCTCGTTTTACCATAGATTCAGCTTGAACGTTAGCGTGAGGTATCGTTTCGTCACAAAAAAAACTGGCTAAGAACTTAACTACTCATTGTCATATATTTTCAGAGCGTGTGGGTGAACAAAAAAGAATAGAATTAGTTTTAGTTAACACTTTAATATTTACGTTCTATATTCTCGATTCTCTTCATAAACAGGGTCCTAACCTCGCGAGGTTGGTGGTAAAAAAATATTCAGGAATACGAGTCTTTATTTTTAGTGGGCCACAGACCTGGCGGAGAAGCTACTCAAGATTCATGATGAAGAAGTGTGTCGACGACAGGAGTTCAACGCCTTATTCGAGGGTCATTTCCTCCGGAGCCTGTTTCCCGGGATGACGGAGCTGCCACCGGCCTTCGCCACGCAGGCCCCGCCAGCCTTCGACGCACGACTACCGATTATAACTAACGAGGATATCGAGTTCATATCGAATGCGTTCCCAATGCTTGCAGAGGATGTGCCTAAATACAATATGGAAGCAACTGTCAAGTTCTTTCAGCAGAGGTATGTTCACATAATTTGGATGGATGCCGCTTGCGTACGATTATTTTGAAAACTAACATTATTTTGATTATGATCACGTAAAATGAGTTCCCAATTTAAATTTTATTTACTATTTTGTTCCCAATCCATGTGTAATTGGTCTTAAATAATATTTATACCTTCACCCTAAGCTACAGTGTTTGCAGATTGTTGGTAATTTTCCAATGGTAATGTAATAAATTATATTTAATTAAGAAAGTAAACGGCAGATTTCTATGAGTGACTTGCTTTAGTAGGTTTTTCAATGATGGTAATTTTGCTGCCTATCACATATACATTTTTTTCAGGCTTAATGCATCGGAACACGAGGAGAAGGACGTGGACATACAAGTTGACCGAGATAAGTAAGTTTAAATAAATGATACACAATTATCGTCTTTAAAAGAATTTGAGTGTTTGAAATAGTTCAATCCCATATCTATGTTGTATTTTATATAACAGCAACCATTTATTTGCATGCAGTATCATCATAATTCATAATTTACCTTTTTTAGGGAAGACTTTGAGTCAGAAACGGACACAGAATTCGAGAAGCTCAGCAGACAGAGTGGGTCGCAGAAGCAGAAGATCGATATGTCGACCACCTGCGCGCCGGAGACACTCGCCGTGTCCACGGTGACTGAGGTGCGAACACTACCAGTTATAACGGAGACGGTTGACAGTCCCCAAGAGTTTGTCCATTCAGAGTTTTACATCGAGGAGTCGCTACCGTCCAGCTTGGATTGGGGCCGGGATGACCGACAGGTGTACATCGCAACCTCGTGTCCAACTAGCACCGCTCGCTTGAGACCTCGTCGAGTTTAAATTATTATAATAGGTTGTACGGAAAGTTTGTGTAAACAAATGACCTGTGAATACTGTACATATTCTAAAAAAGATAGCTTCAGCCAAGTTTGGAAAGACAGTTTGTTTACTGCTGCGTAAAAGATGCGTTTTAATTGTCCTAAAATATCGGCACGAACTTTCTAGACAATCCAATATATTTCTTCCTTGTTGTCATTACAGATATGTTGAAACTTTTTGTTTCAAATTACTATTGTGATGTTTTATTCCTTAATTCGATTCTAAAATATCAATGAATTATGAGGTGTTGACCTAGCGGTTGCTACATTCGTTATTTTTCGTTGCTCCTGTCTCACCGGCCCCGTATAGCCATTAGTTTAGTGTTTTTGTTTCGCTGGGTTCTACTGCTTCTGTATAATTATGTTTGTTCTAAATTGTTATAGTTTTATCTTAATGTAATGATTTATCATTTTAGGACAATATGAGTATCGATAAATTAAACATCGAAAGGCTTCAAGACTTCCTGGTGAAGCTGTGTGGATTGGTTAGAGTCAGCTTGTATTTTATTAAGGAGGAGTTGGTGAAGCTTAAGAAGGATGTCGAAGAACAGAATAAGTTTGTTGAAGTAAAACATTTAGAGATAAAAGATACGTGGGAGAGGAATATCGAAGAGTCTGCTATCAGATTTCGCGAACAAACTCAGAGGCTAACTGTCGACCATGAATTAGAATTAAGTGATATGAAAGCGTCTCTTAGCGAAAAGGACGACATGATAAGTTCATTGAAATCTGAAAAGGAAGACTTAAAACAAGCACACCAAAAAGATATCGAAAGATTAGAGTTGGAACATCAGGGTACTAAAGATTTATTAAACCAGGAAAGGGAGGAGATTAAAAAGTATGAGAAAAAGTTAGAAGAGGCAGAAGTTCAAAAGCTAAAGGAATTGAAGGAGTTACAGGAGAAGATGCACCAGGAGTACAAAGCGGAGATAGAGTCTTTAAGGTCGAGGTAAATTAGTTTGCGATGCTTTATACAATGGTTTTAAGGGAAAATATTGGTTGATGTGGAAAGAAAAAAATATAGTTTTTTTTATTATTTTGCTCACGCTTGATATTTATCACTTGGGTTTTATTTATTGATCTTTATAATATAAATTTATTCGAATTCATAACCTATTATAGAAATAAAATTTTAGTTATTAATACAATGTTTGAACAAAACTGAAGAAAAAACATCGATTTATCTGAAACTGAAGTCGAAGGGTAGTCTGTGAACTATTATATCAAACTATCCTCGTATTTTATTCAAAAATAAAATATATACTTTACATTTTCAATATGATAGGGGTACTCACAATATTGTCTAACATTTCTCTCGAGATGCATGGATAGAAGTCATGGACAAGTTTAATTAAGTATTTTGGAAATGTTTTATCATATGTAATCCAATCCAATCGACTATCGAATGTTTATAATATAAAGATCACCAAGGTTAATTATATTTGTCGATATTCAATATTGTTTTAGATATTTATGTGTTACTTAATAATTGCAATAAAACAGGTTCCGGTTGGTAGCACTCACGAACATGGACCGATCGCCCTCCGAGTCTAGTTTGGAGAAGATTGAGCGTACGGACGTGATCGAGATCAGTAGCCACAACGCGATAGTGATGCAGACGAAGGAGAACGCTGAAGTGGAGAAGGAGGAAGCTGTTAAGGAGATGGCTGAGAAGTGCAAAGCCGAGTACGAACAGAAATTAAATGCCGAGTTGGCATTGTTGAAAGCCAAATATGAAACGGATAAACAGGTATGGCATATGTTAATTTAAGTTTTTTTTTTATTATTCTAAGTCTATTACCTCGTAATAAATGAACTAAGGTTACTGATGTACAAGCTGGGTAGGCCGTAATTTCGAAAACTTCATAATCGTTGGGGTAGATGTTTATTAGTATGTTAGAATTCCAATGAGAGGAACAGACCAACCTGGTTGTGATCTAGGTTGGATAGTTTAAAAGTGTAGATAGGCGATAGCTTAAGAACGGTTTCAGCAGACTTCCAGAAGATGTCGAGTGAATAGTAACAATTCAAGCTATGGTATTTAGCTTCTCTCTTACTTTTCGGTCCCAACCGTGTATTTAGTTCCGACGACGGACATTGTATTTCGTATCTGGATCTCTCGTTTGCCGATATAAATAAAAGTTACACGCGTTTCACACGTTCGTACAGACAGATACGTACGTTAGGTGAACAAGGGCGTATAAACCTGTAAAGTGTATGTTTATACAAGTGATAGTGAAGTGATAAAATTGCATGACAACGTTGTTATTGACGAAAATTAGATAAAGTTCGATAGTTTCAACCTCTGCTACAGACAGTATGACGTGACAGTGACACTGGCATTGTCTATTCGTATTCGGGTTAGTGATTGTGACGTTGTTTGCTATTGCTGTATGAACAAATGTTATTGGGGGTTATATACATATATATAAATATATATATTACACACCTACAATATAAGTATATTGTTGCAGGTAACAATAAACGATGTTAGCCGACGTCTCCTGAGCGAAAAGGACCGACAGCTGGAGTTACTGCGTGAGCGCGAGCAGCTATTGACCCGCGAGTGCGGGAAGTATCGCGACACCATCCAGCAGCTGACGGACCCCGAGACCAACGACTTGGATTCGCTGCTGAGGACTCAGGTCGGTGGTAACATGATTTACTTTCTTTTGGTGAACCAAGCAGAAAAGATGTATTTTTTACAGAATAATGACATTAACATCGTTTTTATTTCTACGTAAACGATGATTGCGTTTAAATTCGCCTTAATTAACACATTTAAGGAGACATTAATGGAGTTTTGTTAAAAAAGATCTCAGTTAATTAGCGCCTTAATCGACTCGCTAAACTCTTGACTCAATTTGTATTATGTAAATTTTAGCGAGTTAATTAACGCGATACGTATATCTTAATTTCAAGTAATATTTGATGTATTTTTTTAATACCTACCTAAAAAGAGTCAACATAAAACCCAAAAAGATTAAAAGCCTAATCATGTAGTTTTTTACACCTTTGATAAACATTTTTATATCCAGCTGGCGTCTTTGGAAAACGAGAAAGCGGTCCTACAACAGCAGGTCGTGGACTTAAAGAAAGAATTGGAGAAGAAGGATCTAGAGAAGAAGTCAGATGAAGGAGATAAGAGCAAAGAGGAAGACAGTGATGGCAGGTTAGTCACATATAAAATATTACAAAAAAATATATAAAATAATAACGTCTGCATTACAGATATTTGTCATTGTTACAAAATGTTCTTTAATTACTGTGAGTAATTTTGCATCTTTATGTCTCAAGCCATAAATATAATTTATTATGTCATTACATTTGTACAAAAACTGTATGATAACTTGAAAGATATTATAAAGTCTTAACAGTTTGTACTTATTGGATATTTAATTATATAAAGAAAAAAAAAGATAAACTCCTGCACAAAAAAGTCGTCATTGTGGGTGGATTACTATTTTATGTAAATAATATAATGATCATTTGTCCCACCATATACAATACAATACGGAAAAGAAACCTTCAGAAATATTAATAATATATTACGTATTATTTAACTTTATTAATGACTGTCGACAATTTTCACTGTAACTTCATATATAATATTTTAACAGATAATATGCCGCGTATATAAGTATTGATACGTTGATAACTGCGAGACATTAATAAAATAGACTCGGTTTGGTTGTCAGATCGTCGCCCAAGAAGGAGGAGGGCAAGAAGGTGCGCGCGCGCAGCCACACGCCGCTGGGGCTGGCGGCCGGCACGCTCAGCCTGTCGTCCTGTCTGCCCGGGAACGTGGTGCTGCTGCTGTGGGACCCCTCGCACCTCAATTATACCGTACTGCAGGTATAGTTAACACCTTTGAAGGATAAATATGTCGATGCCCCCCACGAGAAAAGCGGTAATTATAAATATCCAAGCTTTTCAGTAAAAAGAAAAACCATATTTTTGTGAATAATTCTGTAACACCATTTGTTACTAAATATAATGTACGAAAACCTTACGAATTATAAAAATATATTATGTGGTTTTGAGCTAAAGCACTTTTGCCTATAAATCGATGCAATGTCAATACAGGGAATCCTACTGCGGGGGTGTAACTATGTTAGCGTTTATTTGTTTGTTATAGGAGGCCAATATAATGTACTTCGTGCATAGCGACTGTCTGTCCGCGCTGAACCTGAGCATTCAGATGAAGAACGAGAGCGAACGGCGGCTTTATGCCGTCGCTACTGTAGACTCCAAAGAGTATTGTTACGCGAAGAAGGTAGGAATTATAGTGATATTTATAAGCAAATAAATTAGCTCTATTTTTTTAAGTGCATAGTCAATATAGTCGAGCAGCCATGCTTTAGACCTCTCACATTGAAGTCAGAAACACCAAGGTTATAAATTATGTGTAACTGGCCAAGAAAGAACAAGGATAAAAGAACGAAAGTTTGTAATGTAGTAGCTATAATAATCAACTCTACATAGTTAATGGATAACAAATGATAATTACATATCCAGTAAGATATGAGAGGAATGAATAAGTTATAAAAAGAATGAGGTTTTAAGCATATTTTCTATTAATGCCAATAGACTGTAGTACCTCCACTTGTTGAGAAGAAAACTATTCCCTCTCTATATATGGTAACAGACAAAACCAAACCAACAGTTTTCAATTTAATTTTTATTCATCATTCGCTTATTACTTTACATACGTATATAATATATATCCATGTTAAATACGAAAGGCAATATATGTACATATTAGAAATTAACTATTACTTGCTTCGGTGAAGGAAAGAACGGAGGGAATCTTCACATCTCCATAATGTTCTCAAACGTGCTCACAGACAAACTTCACGTCTGCCAATTCGCACATCGTCATCATGGCGGACTATAATCTATATCCTAAATATATCTACCATATCTGTGTCCTAATGCGTTAAATATCATATTGCACAGATTTGGTTAACTTTTAAAGCACATGTAGCACATAAAACCTTGTGGGGTTAACACTAGTGTTAACGCTGATGTGGCAGGACCTTTATATAGTGTGAGAACTCTTGTGCCCACTAGTGGAATTGTTATGGATTATAATGACGTAATTATGGTATATTTCAATAGAGCGGCAACCGGTTCCACATGCCGCGCGGCGCTCGCTTCTATCGTGTCCGAGTACGACCGCTGCGGCAGAACCCCGCGCCGTTACCCTGCTGCGACCAGCGGCACAAGCCTGGTAAGTCACCGGCTCATACGGACCGGATGAGATCGGATACGGTTCGGGCTGGACCGGATAGTAAATTACCACCAGATCGGATCGGATAGGAACGTTTATAATCGGTTTGGACCGGTAAAATTACAGGAGAATAACTTCATGTAAGCACCATAAAGCGGAGTAAACGAAATTGTAATTCGAACATGGGTACTATTTGATTTTGAATGTAAAGAAAAAGTAATATGTTAATTAGTACGAGGTATATTGTTAGAACAAATTACCTATGCCTATACGTGATTAGGTTTATAGATGAAATATCCCCATCTTCACACGCGCTGCCTGATGATCTAAGTGATCACCTTCGCTCACGGACGTTAATAACACCAAAAGCATTATCGGTGATGATGATGACTTGACGTT
The DNA here is from genome assembly GCA_018251375.1 of Calpodes ethlius. Lineage (NCBI taxonomy): Eukaryota > Metazoa > Arthropoda > Insecta > Lepidoptera > Hesperiidae > Calpodes > Calpodes ethlius. The sequence goes on along the minus strand of DWPA01004625.1, from coordinate 4,714 downwards.
GTCGGCTAAGAGAAGAAAGACAGAGAACCCAGACCCTCGAGCCAACAGCTTGAACACGTTTGGCAGGTCTCAAGAAAGAAGGTGATATATAGCCAGGAAGTCTTCACAAGAAGATAATAATACCGGTAATAATATTGATTACTTCACATACTACCAAGACAGGGACTAACTCCTCTCGCCTTTTACGTCACCCTGGTCTTACGTCATGAGATGGAGTTAGTATACTGGCCCAGTATACATTACTGGCCCGCCCAAATACGATGTTGAAAGTAATACAATTTATACGGTACATATTCCTACGGTAAGTGTGCGTTTGTGTATATGTATATGTGTTTTAAATTGTTTGAATATAAATAGTGTACAGAAGTGAACGTTAATTTATTTTGTATTAATATTGTTCGATAATAACTGTATGAAGTGATTTCTTAGATTTTTGTCCAATGCTTTAGGTTAGCAATCACCAGCTGATTAGAATTAATGCAAATATTATAGAATTGACATGCTTACTAGTTTGCACCTAGTTGTACAATCTAATAGATGTATCAGACAGATCCGACTTTCTATCGATGTCGCTATATAGTAGACAAAAGTAGAAGTAGAAATTTTGATTGTTTAAATTGCTTTTATCATCGATGACGTGAAAATTTGACTAAAGTTGAATTTATCACGATGTGTTCAATGCATTACATTACCCCTTTCCTCTCCCTGCCCACATACCACTGTATCGTCATCGTCGCTGTAGATGTTACAGGCATGATTACGTCACAAAACGTGGTATAATGACTCGTAGCTTATGTGACTAATATCCAGAAAAAAAAATTGAATATGTTGAAAGATGTAAGATTTATAAACTTTATTAATGAGAACTGCAACTAATTGGTTTTACTTTGAAAGTATTCAAGTTGTTACTTGATTAAAATTATGAGCTTCTAATTTTATTTTTATTATTTATTATTAAGATATAAAGCCTTCTCGAGTAAATTGTTTTTAATCTAATTGAAAGGATTTTGCCATTAACTTCCACGGCGACGATATATGAGATGAAAAAAATAAGACGTTCAAAACATTTATTTTTTGTGTACGCTTGTAGATGCCGTTAATAATATTAGTAGTAGTGTATTAGCATCGATTATTTAGTTGTATAATTTGTGCATGCATGTTCCAATACTTACTTAACACGTGTGCACGCGCGTTGCTTTCCAGATGCGCCGAAGGGCAACGTTCTGTCCGTGTTCGGTGACAGCCGACCGCTCAAGAAATGGTTGACCTACATGCATGCTCCAGGTCTCACTCTTCACCCTATAATATAATATAGATTTCCCCATCGACGGATGTTTATACCCTTGGGTCTTGACTGATTTATCATTACTATTGAAGTTAACGATAGCTTTTAGTCTGGGAGTAGTATGCGACTTACAGCCGTTCTCAATATCTATTCATTAGCCACTAGAAAATTGCCGAAACCTTTAAATTGTCACAATATTTCATTTGGTACTTAATATATCTGGCAACTTATCTAGAGATAGGTGATGAATAGATTACTGAAAACGACCGTTAGCTATAACGATGAATAATAATAAAGCTTAACTATCTGTACAAAATTTACATCAGTATTTTTTCAAGCGAAGATGAATATGTAATCTAGATGTTACACGGAGCATCGTTTGACAGATATCCAAAAGTCAGTGGACACGAGTCAGTCGACGAGTTCGAACACGGAGGAGGGTAAAGCGGCGGAGGTGGTGACGGGGACTTTGATCAACCTGGAGTCGCCCGTGTCCGCGAGCGACCCGGCGCCGGACCCGCTGGACGTGCCGGACGCACCGGATGCGCCGGAAGCGCCGGACCCGTCGCAGCCGGAGGATCAACTTGATTCGATCGAAGCCAGCGAGCAGTGGCAGACTACGCGAATGCAGGCTTCTACTGTTAGCGTTCTGTGAGTTTATTTTTTTTTCTATATATTAAGATACGAATCGAAGGGATAATCTTTGTGCCCCTTTTTACAATATTGGGTATAATTAAATTCACATAGCGACAAGAGAATGCATTACGGATTGTAACAGTTGCGTACTTTTCAGTACGGACATGGAGTGTAGTGTGGGGCGGTGCCCTGGGGCGGAGCCGCTCGGTTTGGCGGATGAAGCCGAGGAGCTCGCCGAGGAGGCCGCACCCTGACCTCGCCAACGCTCATCCAACAGACATCACAATCACCTCGCGCGGAAACGAGCTTGAAATTATTGGGTTGTCCGGAAAGTTCGTGCCGATATTTTAGGACAATTAAAACGCAGCTCTTGCAAATATTGAAGAAATTTACGAATCGTAACCAAACTTTTTTCCAAATATGACTGAATCTATCTGTTTCCGAATATGTACAGTGTACACATGTCATTTGTTTTCAATAACTGTGATATATTCAGTCAGATCTCGCGCTACCTACCGAAACTCGGCACGAACTTGCCGTAAAACCTATTATTATAAATTTGGTCCTAATCATTATTTTGGTTTATGGTCGACATTGTATTTATACCCTCTGAGTTTTGTCACGGGTTAAGGTTAGTATCCGTGCAATCCCATACGCTTCCCTTAACGGAGAAACTCCTAAAGTTAGTCGCGATCTATAACATACACCTCATGTCACTAGCTTCGAGCAATGATGTTTTATTACTTAGTCGTATATCTGTGGACTATTGTTTTTAATATACAGAATTAGGACACGCTCGAGAAAACAGAGTAACGTAATTATTAAATAATTGTGTCATATAATCAATTTAAGTTGTTTTGTAACCGATATTCCCACGAATACCGGTTAGAAATAAAGATAGTTGCGATACCGAGGTCTATGGGTATTTGTCATTGTGAATGTCTGATATTAGCGAACGTTTACATTCACTGGTGTATGGAGAAAATCACCAATATGGTAAGCTGTAACTCAGCTTAGCTAAAGTTATATTAAAATGAAAAAGCTCTCCGCAGCAGTATTCCATCAAAGTCACCGTAGATATCATAATTTCTTTCATAATAAAGATTAAACAAGTAGGCGTGGCGTGTGATAATATTCACCGGTGAATAATCGAAATCGTTATAATAATAGATAACGGACATTCACCAGTACGCTGGATGGTTGTTAATAAACACCAATGTATATTAAGACACTGGGCTTTGGACATTCACAGCTATATATAGATAAATATAAATCAATGCCATAATGGTTATGTATTTGTTGAGATATCATTATTTTACAGTGTGTAGGTATATTTCTCTTATACTTTTTAATTGTTTACCGACCATAAAAACTCAAATTTGTTCTTTCATATGTCCACTTACTTTAAAATCTGCATAATTAAATATAAGACGTTTTAGTTTATTCAACAAAATTAATTTTATAATTTTTGAGTATAGAGATCTTCAAACCAAACACTTTGAATCATTATTCAGTAAAAAAATGTAATATTGAAGTATTTGCAATCGATTTTAAGGCTAGAATATGTATTACACCCCCCGAAAGATTTACACTAGCAACTGTTCCATGGAAAATTTTACAATACAGTTGTGGATATTTGTAGTAAAGAGAAATGTGTTTGCTAAAGTTAGCGAGAAGTTTTCGCTCTTGGCTGGTGGTTAGAAAAATAATTCTTTTAACTGAAAGTATACCTATTACCACTTGAGTTACATTATGGTCATTTTCCCCCTGAAAATTAACGTTTTGTAATTTAAATGTAAAATTAATGCATTGCATTAGACATTGCATATGGCTCTTGATAGCTTCTCCAAAATAATGTATACAATCAGAAATGATTCGTTTTCTAAAGGCCACATATCTGTTTTATACAAAATATGATGCTTGTAGAATAAAACAATAGAGCGGTTCAGTAGTATCGAAGAGTCGAAAATATGAAGTACTTTATTATTAGTCATTATAATTCTCACTTTTCTTTTACTTGTGTAAGTAAAACAATAGAAAAAAGATAAATAAAAAAAGATGCTTGAACGTATATCACAGTTAAATTTTAAAGCCCTGAAGGTTTGAATGGTATCCAATGTGTTAGGATCACTTCCACCAAGATCTGCTACTTGTTAAAGTCTTGCAAAGCTGATAATTATAATTAATAAACTTAAAGGGCTTACCTGAAAATCTCCTAAGACCTATGCATATTGGATTACTATGACAGCAATGTATTTTTTTGGAAAAACAATATCTCCTGTCTCGAAATTCTACCTGTAAATATGTATTATAGGCACTTAATTTTGCCTTGGAAGTTGAAATTTGGGTATATAGTTCATATTGTTAGGAGCTTGCTGAAGGCAATAAATATCCTCTTAATGTATTTGTCTTATGAATTGCTCATTAAAATATCCAGTTATAGTCTTATACTAATTTGGATAATGATTTCATTTATAATATTGATGCGATAAGTGTTGAAATGTGATATATTATATGGGATGACTAAACGTGCCCTATGCGTGAGAATCAAATTAAGTAGATTTGCTTGAAAACAATATCCTCAAAATGTCTATAAATGTATCTGTGTATATAGTTATTTAAGTATTGAGCGAATTATACGTACTGCCACAGGGACATAAATGAAAAAATGCCTTTTATAGGTAATCAATAAATTTATGGAATATACCTTGAGTCTCTGCGTGTCCGCTAAATATATAGATACTATTTCGATTTTAAACAATACATGTGTAAATTTAGAGGAAAGTTTGCGTT
>DWPA01004624.1:0-12648 GCA_018251375.1 Calpodes ethlius | reverse complement strand
ATTCATTTTCTCATGTCGTTTAAGTATACAAAACAAAAATTATAGAACCCCGAGCCCTTGTTATTAATGTTTCGGACTTATTTTAAAGAAATATTTATTTTTGTAACTGTAGCTATACATTCAAATATTGCGTGATCTCCAGGCAAATCACGTATTATTGAGACTTTATTATAAAAACATATGTGGACTGAAGTTGCGTCGTTTTATCCCAAGAAATGTGACGTCACCGGTCACATTTGTACCACTGGAATTTTACCGGGACTTACGCATATGCTACGAATCCGGCTTAAGCATAATTTTCTATCAGATTCTTTGCCGTTTCTTCATCTCTTTAACAACTTTTCAGAAACTGGGGCAAAAACAAAAGATTCGATGTTCATAGGTGTATTGAATAACCAATGTAACTTAACTTATAATATACAATCATGATATAGGTACATAATTTTTCTTTGAAAGTTTGAGTAAAATCCATGAAAAAAATATCGCTTGTGTGATCCTACATAACTGTATGGTTTATTGCGAAGTTGGAAAAACGGAACGTTCCATTTTTATATAATTAATCAGTATCTCATTTATGTAGATGCGCTATATGTATGTAAATACTAAACTCTTATTTAAAAGACAGTTTTTGATTGCAAATTAAAAACAGAAATCTATCACGTACCGTGGTCATCTAATACCTTTACCAAATCTTTCTTAACACTAGTGTCAATGGTTGCGCTGAAATTGGTCTTAATTAACGCGTTATTTTTAAATTTGGTTCCATTAATGGAGTATAAAATTTAAACTCCGATTAATTAGTGTGTCGATTAGCGCATAAATAAGTGCGCTAAACCATTACACACATCTACATAAAGTCATTACTAGCTTGCTAATTAACGCGTTAGTATGTAGATGTGGCAGTAGCATATAGAAATCAGTGTCACCACTAACCTGAATGTGTACATGGTATAAATTGTTATATTTTGTCGTTTTAAAATATATGGTTCAAGAGATATAGAATGAAATGTACAAAAATTAACATATTCTTATTCGGAAATTGGCTGACGCTTACCTTTTAAATTTAATAAGAAAAAACAAGAAGATGAGACGATAAGATCAAATTGATCAACATAATTAAAAAATAATACGAATTAAAAACCCTTGTACCTAATGATACGCTCAACAAACATTCTAAATCTTAAAATTTTAACTGAAAACAGAAAATTATTCCTCGTTAATGGTTATTGAAGACATTATTATAAGATTAATCTCCCTGAACGGTTTTGGTCCTTCAAGCCTGGCCGTCCGTCCCGTACTTCAGTCAGTTAATCAGTGAGCTACATCGATGAACCTTTTTCGTCGATAATTCATTAGCGTATTCCAGAAAATGATGGTATGGTTTGATTTTAACAGTGTAGAAGTTTAGTAGATTCCCGAATGGTAGATATTAACCTGCGCTTTGTAACTAACATACCTTCTAAACTCGTTCCTATAATTGAATACATCTTTTGCAGTGTCGGAGAAACAATAATTTTACGAGCACATTTATGTCCTAATGCGTTAATTGGTGCTCTAACAATTACACTACGCAGACGTGGACAACAGTTTAGCGCGCTAATTAACACATTAATCGACACTCATAAATGGGACCTAAAATTGTATGGAACTTCAATAATATATCCATAGGATATTTTTCTTAAGTTTTTATCACGACTTATTTGGGTGCAGCCATTAACACCAACGTGTTCGCAAATGTGGAACGGATATAATAAATCATGGGTTTAGTTTCTTTTTTGACCGCAACGCATCTGCGATATATTCGTTTGCTTTTGTCAATAGTCTATTCGAAAGAAGGAAAGGTAGAATTTATTTTATAAAAAAAGTTGGAGTGTTTTGTTATGCATTTTAAAAACTTCACAATTGGCGCAAACGGCACGTATTGAAGAATATTTTGTATAACAAAATTGACTTTAATCTCCTAGCATAATATAAGGTTTCTGTAACGATCTAAAGATTTCTAATTGTTTTAGTTATTGCAGTGAATATATTATGTTAAATCTGATTCACGCTACAATGATTTTAAATAAAACATAATGTGGTATTATTTCGTAACACGTATATGTAAGTGATGCGCTTAATTTCTGAGGTACCTACAAGCTTAAGGCAGCAAGTTGTGTACTGGTGGTTAGATACTGTATTTGTATGTATTCAGTAGTTGGCAACAGACGTGAGATAACATCTGTGGGATGATTGCAACTTGGTGTGTTTTCAAAGCGACTCGGTAAATTTAAAAAGATTAAATAGTTTTTCTTACTCTAATATTTTCAAGCTTATGGTAGCAACAACAAGCATAATGCTTGTACGATAAAATAAAGTAATAAAAGATAAATGGAATTCAACGCGAAAATCAATTTGAGGCAGTCTATTGCAATGTACATATATATATGATATATATGTATATATATTGTGTCGGAAATAAATCGAACCTCGTGGTTCTCGAACGTTGGTTTCCCGAACGTGGGTGCGTAAGTTCGAATCCTTCACGCATCTTTAATTTTCAAAAAGTTATGTGCGTATTATAAGTTAATTATCCCTCACTTCGGTGAAGTACAACATCGTGAGGAAACCTGCACAACCGAGATTTCACCGAATGTTCTCGAATGTGTGTGAAGTCCGGCAATCCACACTTGCCCAGCGTGGTGGACTATGGCCTGTATCCTTCACATAGTGTGAGGAGACCCGAGCCCAGCAGTGGAACAGTTATGGATTGTGATTATAAATTAATTATTTGAAAAACTAAAAACACTCATGTATAGCGTACAAATTGTTAAGTGTCCTGTTAACCGTTGAGGATTATCCTCGTTTAGAGCCAACCCCAAGTGACCGTATCAGGTCATATTTGTCGTAAGGGTACATTGCAATAAAAGCAATGTGCCAAATTTCAACTTCAAAGATTAAGAGAAAGTATTTAGTTCTCATTTAGCTTGCAACATTTAAGCTAAACAAACAAAAAACCGTTAAAATGCTATAAAAATAAACATTGCAACTATTATAAAACTAAAGCTTTTAAATATCTTAAAATTATTATATTCCTAAATTGTAGGCCTAATTTTGTTAGGTTCAGATAAATTACTTTCGAAAACTAGACGAACTCGATTGTGTTCTCAATTCAAATTTTCTTATTTCAGTCAGGAAGGATCGAGTCAAGTCGTTCAAAGTCGTGAAGATTATTTTCAGAAATTACAATTATAAGTAGATTACGATATAAGAATATTATTAAAATTCGCGAAGAAGCCAGTTTTCATTTTAGTCATTGATCCCTCGTGCCTTCCATCATAATATTTTTATCAATTCCCAAAATGTTTTCAGAGAAAAAATTATAGACGTAAATCTCATAATGTGAAGAAGGAAAAAATAGAAGTTTCATTACTTTACTTGAAATGTAAACCTGTAATGTATATTAAAAAATTAAATGTGGGTAAACATGTAGGTAGGTAGTTAAGTAAACGTAAGTTGAGGTATTCGAGGTCTTAGATTTCTTAGAAGCTTGAATGTGGGGAGCAACAGTGTTTGAGTAGCTAATTGTTTCTTAAGTAAAAGACACTCGCTCTCCCCTTAAGCTCAGAACAAATTAATTTACTAAACAAACTAGTTTGTTTTCATCCTACCTACCTGTTTGATTACTAAAGCTTCCTGAATTCATTTTACTTCAAATAGTTAGTGACTAAACAGTTTTTTTGTGGATAATAATTTGCTAGCAATGAGTGGGATGTGTACAAATATAGCCACGATTAACTTTTTATTAACATTTCTGTGAACAACACATAAACAAGCAATTACATTAATAATAATTTGGGGAAATATAAAAATATAATTACAGCTTCATCGTCATTATAACAAACCCATCATTGTCCCACTGCTGGGCTCGACTCTCCTCTCATGAGATGAGGGGTATAGGCCATAGTCCACCACGCTGGCCAAGCGCGGATTGGCAGACTACTAATTAAGACTAATATTACTTAAAACCAGTGATTTACCTATGTAACTTATTTGCGTTTTATTCATACTAATGGATAACAGATGAGGTATATATTTCGTTTATCAAATCTTAGATTAGACTTAGACTAGATCCTTAGACTTAGTTACCGTCTGACAAAGAAGCAGAGAAGATAGGCTTACAAACTGTGCAATCGAAGCACTTTCAAACATTTTACGGCATAGGTACTTACCACGATGTGAGAGTACCGTCGGGATTAACTCGTCCTCGTCGTAATGTCCTTGCCATTGGTCACCAGTGACCATTTATTTTAAAAAACGTAGAAACCTTCTTAGTGTGTATTAAAACATTCTTTAGTACACTACTGCTGTAATTAATTAAGTAAATGGCTTTTAATTTGTAGGTGGTAGTAAATATATATAGAGCAAGTGTCTCATCTTAAGACCGTTCTCACTATTCTATTTAAAAGTTACTTATCATAAAGTCGTAGTGTTTGTTTAATTCTTACTACTTCGTTATTCAAAGACAATGGATGGATATATTAAAACGGCCACATAAGAACTCAGAATATTATTTTTGTTCACTTAAAGAAATATGTAGGAATTTGAAGCGTGAAAACTTTCGAAATATGATGCTATAATTATATTATTGGATATTATAATTAATTCTTGGCGTAATAATAGCTGTCAAACGATCATGTTTGATTACGTAATGATAAGCGTCATTGCCGTCCAAGGGCATTAAATATGTAATTCTTGAGGGTCGATACAATACCAAGGATTTATTATCAATAAAAATACTTATTAACATACTTAACAAAAGGTTTTACAGATAAAACAGCAGAATAAGAGAATATAAAAGTTCGAATTTCAAATAATAAAAGAACAACTTTAGAATATTTATTTAAGTACATGTCTCAAACATAGCACTCACTTAAACTGAATTCAAATTGTTTTAACCAAAGAATTGTTTGTTTAATAAATTGTTACTTAAACATGCGCAGACTCGCACTCAAGGTTACTTAAGCTTTATGTAAATTCATTTGTTGGAAATTATTTTGAAACTTTACTGGAAATAAATTTTTAAAATGCAAGTTTTTAAAATGTTTGTAGTGGCAAAGGAATTCAAGATGAAAAGTGTTGTCTGAGTCTGAACCCATGCACGGAGTTAAAAGTTTTTCATATGCAGTAACAAAATAAATAGAGATTTGCTTTTAAAAATCTAAAAATTCCCGAGTCTTAAAATTCGATTCTAAAAACGAAACATAAATTCTTACCAATAGTTTTGACGTATGCGTGTAATGAATTACGCACACAGAGTAATTAAAATTTATTAAATACTTAGATCGGGTAAGAGCAGACAGCTCACTCGTTCCTATAATTGATACACACTGGATGAAGACACACCAAAGTAAACTGTGAGACATTACAGGCTTAGAAGAAAGCTGGGGAATCCTCATATTACTTTTAAACTCTTCATTGTAAAAAAACATGATTTTTTATTTAACGATGAGATGAAAAATATAGAGGTATCGCTGTTTTAAAATTAAGTATCCTATGATTACTCACAATCTTGTTTTAGATTTTTTCTAGCTACCCTGACTTGATTTTGAGCAGGATTGACCAACTCTAGAATCTTTTATTACTTTAAAATATATTCTAAGAGCAAGCACATTTTATACTAAAGTAGTGTAGTTTATTTTGAAGTATTTATTTAAATTTAAGGTCGAATTACGTCAGCCGGGAGTCAGTTCCATTTATTATCGTTCGATAGCATTCGTAAATCGATGTACAGCTTTCAGGTTGCGACAGGTTTTGAATACTAGTAAATCCAACATTCTGCACTGGAGCAACGTAGGGAGCATTTTCTAGGTGTACTGAGTTAGGAAGATAGAACCTTAATTGACAGCTTAACTATCGAAACTATCATCCTAAAATTGATAAATGGTCTTATTAACGATATCTTTTTTGCTCTACATTAAACTGCTTATGGTTTAAAGACATTCATTGCTATACTATAACAAAGTGAAAGTTTGTTTATGGATAATGTTGAAGCTGGAAGTATCAGATGTTAAAACAAAACAAGCGCTCAACACCAATTTTCTACCCAAAATAAATATTTAGGTGAACGGCGAATTAAGTGCTTGTAAAATAAAGATCTTTCTTTATTTTCTACAAAACGTTTTCTTCAGCCAATTATTCGCTTGAACAAAAGGACGCTTTTATGCCTTACATTAAGACACAAATCTAAATACGTAACTACAGCTTCCGCTTGAAAGGACACCAGAAAACGCTCAGCAATCTTATAATTACTTTATTTATTTAATTAAATAGATATTTGAAATCTACTCTGCTCGTGCTCTCTGCTAATGACTATTTTCAGAGTTAAAATCACGTTTTTCATTAAATACTTTTTAACAAATGACGCCAGTGCGTAGGTGAGCGTAGTTAACAAATAATACCTTTTCTATATGAATAAAGTTTCCACAAAGCAGGAGAGGCAAATCCGCTACAGGAAGAGCGTTTAATACCGCGGGGACAGAAACTCAAGTACATTTTGAATCTAAAATACTGTTTAAAAATGAACTAGCATTATGTTTTTAATAATTCTAACAATTACACCCATTACGTAAGCAGGATGTAAAGGATTGTCTTACGCACCTAAATTTTAAGTTTATATGAGACATGCACATATCGTATTTCAAATAAGTAAATTCTTGTTTGATATAAATAATTCAAAAACAAAAGACCACGCAGACTAAAATTGTAATTAACGCCGAGAACCGAGGATGTCTGTAGCAACAAAAACCATAACTAAAGTGTTTAAAGGAAGTCTTGATGGCTGTGAAGAAAGGGGAATGTACGACTTATTATACTGATTTTAATCTCATGCCGGAATGTCAGGGTACCGTAAGCAACATCCGAATTTAACCCTGCTTGGTGGTAGGGCTTCGCGTAAGGATAATAGTATCCACATTTTTTTAACGCTTACACACTCATACCCCCGCACTAGAATTCCCTGTGTCGCCGTCGCCATGGACAACACAAATTAGACATCACTAACACTCATGACCCGAGAACACATACTTATTTGTCACATAAATGTCTGCCCCAGCCGGGAATTGAATCTAGGACTTCTAGCATCTCAGGCAGGCTCACTGCGAACTAGGCTACGTGGTCGTCGAGTATTATTAGTACCATTATTACGTCATTAATATTATTACTGGTATTACCAACTACCAAACAACCGGTCGTCTCACAGGTGGAAACTTGAAAAGTAGTTCTTTCTTTTTTCTTCTCTATTCTTTCTTGGCTGACAAAGCAGCGGTTATATTTTTGGTGTCACTGATGTCCATGGACGATGGTAACTACTTTCTATGAGATGGGTAATGAGCTAGTTGGCGGCTATTCTCATAAAAAAGTTCTACCCCAAGAGGCGAAGAACGTAAACTCTCGCGTGCTAGTCGCGTACGAACCTACAGACATTTCTCGACAAAAGATTCAATTAGTACCATGTCGATGTTTGTTTTTCGCTTATCTCACGCGCGCTCCTTTTCTCTATGGAAGATAGCACAAACACCTTTGTCCGTATTCTGTTTTTGTTCGTAATTTTCAAGAGGAATATGATTACACTGGGTACACTACACAGAGTAATACAAATTCTAGTGTCCTACCGTGAAAAGATTCTAGCGTCAATATCTTTCTTTGACTAGAAATATTCGTCTGGGGCTTTCTTTGACTTTAGCTATTGTATTTTAATCTTTTATTCTTCTTCGGTATATTAAATGTAATTAATAATTTTGATTAGAAACTATATACCTTCTTAAAAAGTTACTTCGTATTTATATAAATATATCCAACTTTTTTATATCTTTAACTTTGCACTGTCGTTTTTTTATCCGTAACATACCTATAAAGACAATTATCTTTATACTCATTTTTTTTTTATTTATGTTAATACTTCCCATATTCTACTCATATTCCCTTATTTAAGTATGAGAGACAAGTGTTTCACTTATAGATAATTCCAAAGAAAATAAAATAGCTTCTTAGGAATTTTTAGGTGTCATTCATTCAAAAACGATTATCGAGGACTTGTTTTAGAATAGCTCAAATTGTAGGTACGTAATTGGATTGGGAATGCTCGATCGCGTCACAAATCACAAAGGAACAAACTTACCTAATTGCGAGATAGAACAGGCGCCAGGCTTGGAAGCGCATTCCACTCATAGTTTAACTCTGCGATCTTATTGAAAATTTTACTAACTCAAGTTTTGACAACTCAGAACGCCCCCCTGTAAATCTGGTAAAGAATTTACTTACCTTATTAAAAGTTCGAGCGTTTTCTCGTTTCAAATATTTTGCGCTTGGAATTCTGTAGTTTTTTAACGAACCTAGTTCTTGACACTCAAAATATATCATAATGAATATTTCGATAATATTCAATTCGGTAAACTAAATCTGACGAATCTATTATTTCCTTCCGCCTTTAATACTTTAACGAACATAATTTTAATCGTATTATTTTCAGCTTGAAAATATTTCATTTTAATACAGTTCCGTATAAGGACTGCTTTTACAGTGGCTGACCTTAAATAATATATATATATTAAAACATCCAGATATTTGTACATTGAACTTTGGATATAAATCACGTAAATTAATTGCGTTTTGGAAACAACGTCCATTTCTTTCTAGACGCGGTGTCTTTACTATAATCAGTATTTCTCTATTTTTAATAAATAGATGAACATTTTATCTTCATACCGTAAGTAAAGAAAAACAATGAGTTATATGAAGAGCTTGGATACAAAACAGTAAGGCTGTCAACCTCATTGTTAAGTAGCCATCTCTTCTAAGTAAAGGGTGAGTTATAAGAATAGGACAACAGTGAAACGAAATACGTAATAGATGACAGTAGGTAGATGAGGAATAGTTGAAGGAAAAAATATATTTTAAGTCGTACCAACCAGTTACAAAATAATAAATTCATACATATATTATTTCCTGCCGAACAGCAATAGTTTTTGGGTTTAGGAAATTTAATATCAGAAAATACATTATTAATTTATACTCGATGTTCAATTTTCACAAATTGAGTTGTCTGCATCTTATATAAGATAACCCAACTAAATCAAATCCAATTAGCCTCCACAAATTAGATGAATCCTTGGGCCACGAGTTCGGTTCACCGTTACATTAAATGATTCAGTAAAAGTATCTTCAGATATCTCTTGTGCGGATCCGATCATTATAAGTGGCACGGGTGTGTATTATTTCCAAGCCAATTAAGTTCAGGAACCCTTCTGTACTTGCTTCTACTATAGCCTGTAATAGAGAGGAATATATATCACTAAATTAGGTTAAGTTGATCTTAAGAATATTGATTCGATGTCGTAAGTATGAGAATTATATTGTGAACGTTTTTGTTCTTTTAAGTCTTATTCAATCAGTAAATAAAAAGGAATGTCGATCGTGCTAATGCCGTGTCTGGCTAAAGAAGAGATAGCGGAGTCGTACCCGTTTCTATACTTCCACAGTCAAGACGTATGTATTAAACATGTGTTTATAGCACATGAAAAAATATCTCCGTGTAATCTTCGGAATTGATTTAGTTTCTGTAACACTTTTTCATTCAATAACTTTTTTCGATCTTTGTCTTATCCGTCGCGCCGTGTGGCTAGGATTGTTCCCGCGGCAGGCGTGTGGATTCTCCCTCCAACTTCTTCTTAACTTGACGTTAGTTTCAATTTAAGTTATCGCTGGATCACGTACTTTCTTTGAATTCAAAAATATCATCTGAACATATTTTTTATCGAGTTATATGTTTTATTTGATCTTGTCAGGTATAAGCAATTTATGAAAAAACATTCCTTCTACTAAAGTGCCGGTTTAAAGAGTTACTTATTTCTTTGCCGATATCATGAATCAAGTATAATAGTGAGTAAACGAACACAGCAAACTCACATTAATATCCTCCGTAAAGTTCTGTAAACAGTATAAAAGAACCAGGAATAAGGGACTTCCCCGTTTTCAGTCTTTAGCAATCAGAAATCCGTAGTCGGGAATGACCAATTATAACGTGGTAACCGATGTGCTTTTTTGTCTGCTATTTTGAATATACATTTTGCCTCGTAGATGTTATTATTCTATTAACAACTAGAACTAATCTGTATATATATGTACGTAAGTAAAAAGATTATTTATATAAGCCAAAAATATACAGATAGCAATACAATCACTGATAAACTGATCTTTGGTTGCATTTTTGCTAATGGGGCACTTAAACATTCTTAGTATTTTTTAGCTACGTATGTGGTATCAAAGAGAAAACATATTACAATGTATTTCAAATTCTATTGTAGTCTGCATATAAGCTAATCAAAGCAGCCACTAGACTATGCATATTGCAAATTATAGTTTAATGTAAAAAATCTATATAAACTATATAATTGTATAGATATACCTATTATCAGTTATATAAAAAATTGAATCCATTTAAAAAAAATATTTATTTAAAAAAATATATATTTTGATGTGAAACACTTACTATTTAATGATCATTATTACAATTTAAGCAATAAAGGCGTCAATTCAATGCAGTAGTTAAGTTACATAAATATTAAACTTTCAAAAACAATGCCAGAAGCCATAAAAAATATTTCTATGTAATTAGTATTCATTAGAGTAATCAACCTCATCTAATTATGGCTCGACAGGGGAGAGCAAACTAATTTGGGAGAAGCGGCGAATTCACGACAGCCACTCTTAGTAACACTTGTTTGGGAGCGAACAAAATAAACAGGGTGGCTTAGTGCGGATTTTGTATGTCCTATCTCGTCTTGTGTTTGCATTTATGTGTATTTTAACTTTCCCTCTTGGAATAATCCAGCGAAAATTTGTACAACTTCATAATTGTGTTCAGATTTAACATTATTCCATAATTATAAATAGATTCGTTCAATATATTACATTATGAATAAGCAGAATAAACAAATGTGTGTAGTGTTTGAAATGTTATAATATTTAATCCTATTAGCATTTGGTCTTTTAATTTGTTGTCGCTACATTAATTGTTTGAGAAGAGCATATCGTTCTTTCTCTTTCTAAAATATGTATATTCGTTTGTTTTGGGGATAGTCAACATATTTTAATAGTTCACAAACCGTCGAATCACGCTGACACGCGACGTGACGTAATTCACATAATCGACGTGGGGGAGACGAGTTGCGTGATGGCAAGTAGTTAAGATAATTTATCTACGGCCTAAGTATTCCCACTGCGTCGATACACAGAGAAACTGTGGTTAGTAGCGAAACAAATACATTAAAATTCACGATCGATTTGAGAAGGAAAGTTTTAAGTAAACGAGTAGCTTAAAAACTTTTTTTTATGTACGTAGCCGACAAATTGGGAGACGATCCACCTGAAATGGTCATTGTCAGCCATCGACATCAGTGATACCTAAGTCGTCACCAATGCTTACTATATATCTTGCCGGATCTCGACATTTATTCATTTGGCAGTTGACTTATAATCCCGTATGGTCTAGTGGCTAGGATACCTGGCTTTCACCCAGGAGGCTCGGGTTCGATTCCCGGTACGGGAATTTAAACTCATATTTTTTTTTATGTTTATTTTTTATGTTTATTGTTATGATTATTATTATTATTTTTTAATTACAATTAATGTCTAAAATATTGCAAAAATATTTTATTTTATTTACGTCGTTCACGAACACGGGTAAATATGCGAGTAACAAATAGAGTATAAAAAAACTTATAGTACTGCTTATTTTTAATAGAAATATATAGCAGCATGCACATTGTGTTCTGTATATATATCAATAAATAAGTATATATAAAGAGATAAACATTAACAATTAACATACAAATATTGTGATATATAAGCATAAATTAATATAAATGAGTATATCAATAGATATATATTATAAATTAAACATTTTATTTCGACGTATAAGGATATAGTTCAATTAATTAATTATTTTTTCATTACAGTTCCGTGAGAATGATTTTGCGTTACGACTGCAGCTAAGATTTTGTTAGTTGAAAATTAAGATAGAAAAGAAATAATTTTCTGTTTTTAAGATATTTTCTGTCTGGAATAACAAAAAACAGACTTAATATCTAATTCATTTTAAGAACTAAGGAATCTAACTGAGAACCATTTCATATGGAAAATAATAACAATAAGTGAATCGGGCCGTATTACTCTCCGGTATGCAATTTACTCAAACACACAGTTTTTTTAACATCAAACTTCTTAAATACAATAAAAAAATCCATACACAGATACGATTAGATCGTTCGTTGTAGTGTACTTATAGCAGAAGTTGTTAAAAATTACAAATTTATAAAATTTATAATTTTCAAAGTAAATCAGAATTGAACACATTGACCTATGTAAACTAATAACAATATTTTTTTCTTATATAATATGTAAACATATCAGTCAAAAGCCTGTTATAAAAAACACTATAAGTATATATTTCTTCAGTTATAACTCCATCGTACTTTCAAACTTTTTTTTTTTACATACAATAAGTCAGTGCTTGACTTAGTAGTCAAGCAAGTGGGATAGTTCCCACCTGATGGTAAGTGGCGATGTAGTAGATGTTGTGCGCACTAACTTATAAAGAGCCTATTCACT
>DWPA01004623.1:0-12650 GCA_018251375.1 Calpodes ethlius | reverse complement strand
TTTTGTAAGTAAAAATAAAAAAATCTTCTTCCAAGTAAAAAAAAAATCGGGTTTATTTTAGCCACAATTTTTCTAATGTATAAACAAGAAATAGATAGAAATTTTGTTCTTTTACAGCCAGAACAAAAGCTTTTACCTTTTATATAGAATCTACGTATCTAAATCATTGCACTACTACGTTGGCACAAAATCAACAGTGCAAATTCAAACAGGACGTGTTTGCAAACAAGTGTAACTACAAATACTACGGACTCCCCTAAACTCGGCAAATAACAAACAGACACTA
The DNA here is from genome assembly GCA_018251375.1 of Calpodes ethlius. Classification (NCBI taxonomy): domain Eukaryota; kingdom Metazoa; phylum Arthropoda; class Insecta; order Lepidoptera; family Hesperiidae; genus Calpodes; species Calpodes ethlius. The sequence continues at coordinate 12,364 of DWPA01004623.1, read as the reverse complement.
ATCAATTTTGACCAATTTTAGTTGCGCATGTGGGGTGCTTGGACTGCGAGTTTGGTAGTTGTGGTACAACCAAGTTAGGATGAAAGACGTTGTTGAAGTAGAAAATCATTTCTACTGAAATAAGTGCTTCGTAGTCGATCGTAATTTAAAGAAATGTACTAAGTTAGTTATAGAATAATGTTTTGCGAATATTAAAGTTATTTTCAGTTAGTCAAGTTTCTCTATCTAATATAGGAAGAGTTTATCTACAATATTATCATCATATAAATTAAGTATAATAATGACCTTATATGTTACTTCGTAATATATGTAGAGATGGCAGATTTTCCTTTGTTTTGAAAATTATGTTCCTTTGCAGAAGTGATTTCAACAGTGACATCTACATCTACTTAGGTCATGCTTCTCACTCCTCAAGAGGAATAATGATAATCTTCGAACAACCTCATACGAGCCAATTTTCATATGAAGTCGAGAACAGAATCAAACTGTAAGAATCATTGATACCGAATGAACGAGATTCCTTAGAATCTTCCACATGCAAGAAAAAAATACAAAAAAAATTAAAAACAAAAACGAAAAGATTTAAAAATTACCTACATCAGTGACGTTTCTGGTCGCAGCCGATATAAGATATAAATAGCCCCCTAGCGCGAACATCAAGCAGACACAAATCAATTTTGGCGAATTGTCACTGTACACAGGGGTGTTTAAACTTGGGGTGGCTAATGGAGACACACGCATTAAACCGGGCCGCGCAGCGACAACATTGACACAGAGCAGGGGGTCTAATTAGTTTAGGCCTGTGGCCGGGCGCCCCGGAGATGCATCTCCAAGAATTATATCATAGACGTACTAGAGATGACTTTCAGTTGAACTATCTTAAATAGGCACTTTTAAATTGCTTAAATTGCTTAATTGATTATATGCAGCATTGTTATAGTCCAATTGTTACAGTCCACACATTGGTGATATATTTTTTTTTAAATTTAATATAAATATTCACTGTAAGCAAATTGCCTATTTGACCATTGTTAATAAGGTCACCGTCGCTCATGAACTTTAGTAATACCACAGGTATCACAGAAGCGTGACTGACTAAGAAAAAATAACGCAAGAAAGAAAAGTCTCCTTCAATAAAGAAAGAAGTAAGAGAAGCCTTTTTCGAGCTGTCAGCAGGAACAATACAAGATTTTGACTCATTCAAATAAGTGGAAGCTAGCGAGACGGGGTTCATGGAAATGATACGAATAATAAAAATATAATGATGTAATCCTTCGCGAAATCCTACCATCACGCGTGGGGCAAGCGGCAGTTACATTTCTATACTCTGGTTTATCAGGAAGAGGAAAGTGTCATTATTTTAGACTACGATTGCAATACTTATGTATAAGTATATACCTACCTAATTACGTTAACTTAAGCTACATAACACATCTAATCCAGAAACTTTACATCCTTGTTAACGTCCAGTGGGGCGCCATTCGCTTTTCACATTTTATCCGAGGATCAAAAAGCAGGCGCTTATTACAATTTCATCGAATTACAGTAATACTACCTGACTAATTTAATTTCGTTTACTTTGTGGCTACTTTACATATTCAATTTATTAACCAAAACGAACCTTAATTAATTGATAGTCGTCATCCTTTTGTAGCAATTAAATGGGAGCGTATAATTATTGTCTATGCCTGCTGTTACTTAAATATACAATTAATGACGGTACTGTTCATTAATTTCGTTATTAACTGTAACTCAAAAGTATAAGAGATTAAGAACAAAAAATAATACTTACTATTTTAAGAGCATGGCCAATAAGTAAAACTATTTCGATAATAACTACTTTGAATGTATTAATTATAAATAATAATAATTAGATAATTACTAATTAGAATATAGAAAACTATTAATATTTTACAATATCAATTCATGTATTTATAGCTCCTTCTTTGTCAAACCGACTAAAAGCCATGTCAATAGATAAGAACAACTAACTGACATTATTACAATTATTAAAAAACTCAATGACGAAATAGAAAAGTACAAACATAATTTGTATAACGTAAATAAATACCAGGTAATTAATACAACACTATCTTCTAATTATCAATTTATTTCTAATTAATGAGTAATTTTACATTTCATCGCTTATTTATTAGTAATTACCTCAAAGCTTTACTCAGCGTAAAGAGCGATGTAATGAAAACATGAGATACACACGTATGATGTTGTTGTGACACAGATGCTCGTCCTTTAGACATCCATTGCATTCTATTAGGTAAATGTCACTGTGCTCATAACGGTGAGAAGAACAGACGAGACATGAAAGCATGGATACGTTTATCCTGTATCTATCTATATATTAAAACTTAAAAAGAAAATCTTTGAAATTTTAGAACGCGCAGAAAACTAGCATTCTGTTAAGTATGTCATATTTTTAAATATATGTATGAAAGAAAACAAAATAATAAACGTTGTCACTGTTAAATAACTATTTAACGATAATAATTAAGTAATTTATTTAAATTACTATTTTCCATCGAAAATTGGATTTTTAGTACAGATAATCGTTTTATAATGTGTGTTTGTTTATCTTTCTTTTATGGCGTAAGGAATCGTCCTTATGATATGGGGATAGACAGTGTGGTAGGCCACTTTTTGATTCGAAAAATCACGTCATTCCTATAGGGCGGATGGGATGGGATTCATTACGTTGCGTATTTCAATCTCTCTGTAATTAAGAGGCGGAGGTTGTGAGTTTGTATGCAGAATCCTTCGTTATAACTGTTGTTGGTTGGTTATAATGATGCAAAATATTTAGTTCAACTTACAGGTGACAGGTGACATGTAATTGACATTTATGTGACACATAAATGATTGTTCTCGGGTTGTAAATGTCCATGTCATTTGTGCATGATTATCCTACCATGATGCCTTATTGAAAAATATTGCAGGAAGTGCTTCAATCCGAACACACGCATTTTTTTTTAATCTCAATTACACTTGTTGCTAGAATTATACAATGTGAACGACCATTACACTCTTTCAAAGTAAGTAAGTATTAAGCCTTACGTCTTCAACGAGTATCCCTAATGCACTCTCCGTTTAAAACGTATAAATAAAACATGACGTCTAAACCCATGTCTAAGATATATCGTGACCGCATTAACAAAACTGACAAACGGTGGAGCTCTAACGTTTTGACCGCCGACGTAGCCTTTGCGGTAAATATTCAGTACTAATGCACTTTTCTAGTGCCACGAATAAATAAAACACATACGCTAATGCATATTTCTGGATGCTGGCGTTTTGAGCTGCACAGGAGAATTCTCGAAAACTCGGCACTCGGACTGGCGTGTTTAAATTTTCAGTATTATCGATTTGGTCACACGCCGAATGCTGAGGTAGGTGTTCAGTGTTTTTATAAAAAGTTTGAGTTACGTTTAAAATATTTTCGAAAATTCGTATCAAAAATAGTTTAAAAATAATAACTAATAATAAGAAATCATTTCAAAGAGATGTTTTCATATGTAAACTGAATCTGAAGAGATTTTTTTAAAGCTTAATCTTTTTATATGATTACTTGCATTACCTACATTGTAAATCTCAGAATATTTGAAACGTATATTAAGCTACATACATTTACAAAGAGTAAAGCTGTCATAAATTATAATGCAATGCGAATTGCAATGACTTGCAAAATAAAAAAGGCCATACATTTACGAAAAATAAGAAACTACAAAAATTAGCTGACAAAATGTCCAATTCCATTTCAAAAGAAACCATAAAATTTAACAAAGTACTGAATACTTTACCAACTAGAGATAACTCGACAAACTGCGCGCTTTTCTAGAGCATCCTAGAAAATATTGGTCTACAAGTTTTATACTGAGCATATTTTTGGCAAAACTTGCCTAAATAACGGCGCACTGGCTCAATATTTCACGGCGTGCTCCTGTATTATGCCCCTCATGTGTAAATAAATAATACATGAAGTAACGGCTCCTATATTATTCGAACGAAATGAAACCATTCCGCGATGCATTTATGAAAAGTGCACGGTAATAAATGATACGGTTTTGGAGATTCTGAGTTAAAAGAAATACGGATTACTCATTGAATTTTTCAGATTGTAGCTTGACTTTGCTAAGTCGCAGATCTTTAATATCGACTGTAGAATTTTTCTGTGTCTCCCTCTCTTGCGAATTGATTGTATTTCAGTTTGAAAAAAGGAAAGGACTAGAATATTTTATAAGTAAGGCGTTGTAATTCAATTCTTCGAAAGTCATTGTGCAAGTGACTTGCAAGACTGAATTTATTCCTGCGTAACATTTCCCAGTTCCACTTTATAGTATCTACGTACTGAATTTGCTATAAAACTTTCTATAATCCCGTTTATATTTAAAAATAATAAAACAAGGGCAAAGCAGGCAATGTTACGTGTTTATTCATTAAATAAAACCTAGCAATGAAACAATACATCTATGTCGTGTGTATTGTTTCTACTCCCATTATAATATTAAGAATTTAAATTAGAAATTTTATTGCAAAGGTAAACTCATAACTCAAAATAATTACCAAGAGTTACATAATAAAGCTTTATTAATGTATAACGCCTTTTGTTACGCGCGTTTGTAATTTGGTATAATATTTACAACACAATTTCATAAAATATTGCTATTTAACAACAACATTACGAGTGCGTCTACGGAAAATAAACATTAAGGCATTACTCCAAAACTTTTCCAATTTTACCCCCAGTTTTCCTTTCTTCGCCTACCTTAGGTCAGAATGGAAAATTAGATTTTGATGCGTTCCATCAAAAAGTCATTTCCTCGAAAACAAAAGCCACCGAGAAAATTTCTAATTCGATCCAATCTAAATCCAATTACTTCTAACAGAGGGCTAGCCACACGAAGAAAGTCCGATATTGATCTATAAACCGAAAATTTGTAAAGGTGGAATGCTTCTAATAAGCTTTCCGTACACAGTAGGTATACTTAAATCGTCAGGATTTCATGAAACGGGTTCATCGTCACGCAAACAGCTGTCATGCTGCTTATTACGGTTTGTTATTAACTTAAAATATTGCACCCTTTATTCTATTTGTGTAACAATGCCTGGCTTTAACTGATTAATTGCCCAATATAGGTCTGGAGTCTCTTCATTACCTTAGTTTTAGAACATGTTCCGTCAAGGTGCTGCATTGCGAATTGATGGAAGGGTTACTAGCCAAGTCATCTATCGGAAGTTGTATACCGTGCGAAGGCCTAAAATATAGCCTAAGTCTAATGATTACGACCAGAACCGATGGCTTGACATGATCTATGAAACAAGAAGCGCTCAAGAAGTCTTGCTACTGGCAGCCATTCATCTAAGTAACGACCGCCCTCTCTATTGCTTAACTCGATCAATTAAGATCTACACAATTGAGTGATTGTAACAATCTAACAATATTATGCAAAAGTACATCAATATAAGATAAAATGTGCTCAATCCTACACAAGTACTATAAACTACTTAAAGTAATCTACCTAATATTATAAATGCGAAAGTGTGTATGTTTGTTCGTCTTTCACGGCATAACGGAGCGTCGCTATGGTATGATTTTTGGTTACATCGCTTCTTTTCTTCAATAACGTGTTATCTTAAAAAACACAAATTTTACAGTAGAACATTTTTAACTTAAAAAAAATATTTTACTTAATTGTGTAATTTTTTACCTTTATTGTAAATTGCGTACAAACTTAACTATCTCAAATCATAACAATATTTTGATAAAACATTAAATTTAGTACAAATATGATACCTAAAAAAAATTCCTTTTCAATTTTGCGACATTATTGAAGCAAAAAAGCTATATATAGTTGTGAAAATGATAAGTACTATAGGCTACTTTGTACCGGAAAAAAAATATATAACTTTTGTGGAAATACATTTCAGCCAAATTAAATTAAACGTTGAACAAGAAAGCCATGCCTGGCAACCTTTGGTAGAAAGAAATTGACAATATTTTTATTTCTGTTCTTTTGAGCCGCCGGCAACATCTAGTAACATATATTTTACAATTTATTAAAGTGATTAAGACATAAGACGGACCTGATAGTAATTGGTGACTGTCACTAAACTCGTAATATTACTCATGTGGTAAAAAGAAAAGAAATGAAATCGCTTGGTAAATACCTATCCAACGACTGGCGAGGAAAGATTACCGGAGTACTAATTGAATCGTCATATTTTCCATGAAATTACCTTATAGTGAATACTATTAATCTTAAGGAGCCCAATCCTCGCAAAGCCGATTAGATTTATTAAGGTCTGTGGTGTAAGAGGAGCAGTAAAAGTCGACTTTTACGACTTTACTTTTTCGCGGAGACAAATATTTACTTAAAGGATCTATTTGACTACTGACTTACACGACTGAAGGAAAGACTCACTACTTTACCCGTTAACTATCCAATGGCCATCCCTTCCATCTTAACATAAAACCGATATTTTCTTCTATTGGCGTATCCTGTAGACAAATGAAAGAGGAAATAAGGTGTATCACATTCACTTTAAAGAAAAAGCCACTCCTCGTAACCGAAGAGGCCTAGAGCAAACTCCACCACACTGTTCAAGTTTCTAAAGCTCTGATATTGTTTTACGATGTTATCTAACCATAACAGCTAAGTTTGCTTAAGATACTCTTCGAAGTCATTCATACGACTACTTAACGTAGACAAACTTGCTTAATTCGATGCATCGCTTAGAATTGACACATACGACTAGACTATGAGCGCTAAGGTATAGATACGTATTTTTATGCAAACAATATTTTAGTTTTAATGCTGATTTACTCAGCCTTCTCAGTAACCACAAACGATATCCAGTGAGCGAGAAGCGAGTGTGCAATTATTCCCCCGGCAGCTATGCAAACATTTTGCGTCGAACGTAAATTTGAGTCTACGGGAAGTCTAATTACTCTTAGACGGTAAGTAAATTACATATAGTACTCGTTTCTCCCTTGTAATTGCGTTTATTTCAACTGATTTATGAGTTCCTTGTGGCGATTTGTTGTCCGACGAGATAGCTATTGATAAATAAAATCGTAATATATTAAATTTCACTTAAATTGTTATAGAACCACAGAAATTGCATATTTTTTATAAGTTTTCGTGAATCTGATTGCCATAGCAACAATATGTACATGGTTTTGTTGTAACTGTTATATAACTTCATTAAAGCAAACATTTAGATTACTTTCTATCCAAGAAACTGATTAGATTTTCTAAGAAAATAAAGGATTAACTCGCCTCTAAAAGTACACTAATTATTGGTTCGTTACCAATAAATTGATTCTTAAATTTTGTAGCTATTCTATAAGACATCAAAACGGAACTCAGGCTTTTAGGAAATTTAGCTATGTTTTTATGAACCTTCAGAACTGACATCTGTAAATTTGCTGTCGGCTTAAACTAGTTTATATGCGTTCGAGTTGTATATTAGTACTAGCTCATCGAATATATTTTTTCCTTTAAAGAATAAGGATCTCGGATCTTTCTTTATAAGTATCTCCAAGCATATCACTAATATGGTATATGGTTAAGACAGAGAGGTATTTTAGTTGATTAACCAATAATAAACAATAAAATTTATCATCAGTATTAGGGGAGCATGAATACAACACACACCACACAGTAATATCAAAGATGTACAACCATTTACCGATGCGTCGGGAATCATATCTGAGATCTAGATTCTTCACAATCACTCTATATAGAGGTATAAAAATAGATCGCTACAAAAAGCTTTCTTAAACTGTAATAAAAATGTGTCAGTTTCCAAATAACAAGAGTGGTTCGTTAATTCTTACCGCTGCTGTAACATTGAACCAATTACACTGTGAAATTAATGTACGCATATAAATATTTAATCCTTGAAAACGGAGTAAATAATGAAGAGATTTCGAAACAAATATTTAAACACGTACCTACACTACAATATCATTATATTATAGAGGGACATCTACCATTGTTACCTACTTTATAACTATAAAACTTTGTATACAAACTAGAATCACCTTGAAAAATGTATTACTATGTTTGTAATACATTTATCTAGGTTTAAAAGATTAAGTATTATCATATAATAAATAAAACAAGTATGTAAGTTATACGTTACGGCTCGATCCAGTACACATACATCAAAGACAATATTAATAACAATTCGATGAAAACAAAAAGATGTTTAGAAATAGAAATATTGTATGTGTACGTTTAAAAGAACATATTTTCCACTGAAAAAACAAATCCGAATATAGTTTGTGACCGGTTTAATGTCAAAACCTCAAACGATAGAAACAACATAATGAAGTTCTACTTAAATTAATCTAAAAAACATTCACTTTATTTTTTTGGTTCAAAACCGAAACGGATCTTTTAACAAACCGTTATGATAACAATATAGTAATTAATATTTCATTCACTTGCATAATTAATATTAATGCACCCTACAGTCTCAGCGTAATTCTAAAAACAGTTACTAATGATTTATGAATGTTATCGGTGGCCGCTGCCCTCAGTTTTTTAAACGATAAGCAAAGTAATAGAGGAAGCAGTAAGTGATTTATAGTTCGGGTCAGTTAATTTTTCAATGGACCTCTGTTCATACCAACATAAGTAAAGATAAACGTCTCACAAGTCACTTACATCGTCGGTAAATTTATTTTTATTGTCATCCAACAAAGAGGTTTCTGTGACCGTTTGATAAATAACTTTATCTCATGTTTACAATTTAATAAACCAAAGACTCGTAAAGAACATCTTATCGCCTGAGCTCATGTTACGTTCGTGTGTGTGCGTAATAATGTATGAAATTATACTGCGATTAATAACACAATGATAGAATTTATCGTTGTTCCTTTTTTAAATTCAATGGGCAGGTATTAACAATTATTCGATATTTAAATGTGGATGTAAGACGTGGGTTGGTACCTACTCGTTTTATGTTACAAGATTTATCACTTGAAAAGATAACGTGAAAGATATTTCATACATTCCATATCATACAGTTACTAAACTAGATTTGCTAGTTACCCAAGTGGGTTTGACGCTCGTGTTTTTACTTAGGTATTATAAAATAATAGCTAACTCTAATCTTAGCTAAAAACCATCAGGAATGACCGTTATTAACACCGAAATAGATGTACTGCGCGTGTGTGTAAGAGAAATATTTCACAATCACACTACCCAATTCTGTGTATCACGGGACAGGAACAAACACAATCAAACCATCTCAAACATCTAAGACCCTAGAACAAATATTTTACTCGTATGTTCGACATACAGTTTGCTAGAGTCGAGGGTCGATCTAGTAAACATTCCAAGAGGTTTCATTTTAAATCAAGGTGATTTGAATATGGAGCACCGTTACGTGTCATCACAGCATCACCAAAAAGACTACGGCAGCAATGCGGTGATATAATTAATCGCTACTCTTTACACTTTAATGATATATTTTATATTTACGACCAATGGAAATAACATACCTCAGGAACATTGAACCCCGGCTTCCCTTACAATATATTGTAATTACTTCGCACGTCGCCAACGCATTGTTTCTGCCTTGATACCACATATATGATCCATCTGTTTCTTTAATTAATGTTATTTTAACGTCTTATTGTACAAGAATGCAGACTTCTAAATATGGAAGAACATCATTCAAATGTCTTTCGATAGCATTTCAGTTAGGTCACGTTCAGTTTAAAGTCGACGAAAAGAGCGCATTTGCATCGAAAAAGATGTGGGACTCCACTCTTCAGTCGCGCCATAAAACTTCCTCGAGCACGCCTCCGATGACGCACCGACAGCTTTACGATCCTACAGAATTTGGGGGCGATATCATGCAACTATTCTATAAACATGTCGCTTGATTTTTTAATAAAATATGACTTAATTATATTCACACATGTATTTCTTAATACATTAGTGCATTAATAAGTTTTGACTGCTACAACAGTTACTGACGATAACATAGTTATTATATCTATGCAATGGGAAAATCTGCTTTACTAATGATATCCACTGACAAATATAGATATTTGTAAAGAATGATATAGGATGTAAAATAAGCCTTTATTTATATTACATCCTAACTAAATATATATTTATTACTACATAGCTCACTATTAAATAATACCGAATACATCTATTAAAAACAGCGCGAAAATCACAAACTTAATTACTTCCGTAAAACTAAAGTTAGACTGTTAAATTGCATCGTAGAAGTGTTTAATTTTTATTGTGACACAAAAACGTTCGATATAAGTTTTATTATCGCATGTGTTTGAAAATATCCACCCACTATCGATGAGTGCTCGGAGCACAGGGTAGCGAACACATGGCGTGGCGACTGCAACTGATAACCCCGGGTAATCTTACACACATGCGTGTCAGCACTAATTAAACGAATCGTTCACTGTGGCCACTAATTTGAATTTGTTCGAATTCACACTTCCAGGAAAAGTACTGGCGATTTTTTTTCTAACTTAATGTCACTACACTGCTCTTTTTGAACCAAGAAGCAAAGTAATTATGCACGTTAGAATTAAATTCACACACATACATGCTGTCATTCTTTATATCACTGGTGACATTACGACACCTTACCGGTGAAGTCAAGACTCAATATTAAAAAGAAACTCCCCATTATAGAAACCAGAATATTTCATTTGCAAGGTCAATTAACTAAGCCACAGTACTACTACTAGTAAACCTTTAACCAGTCTATCATAAAAACTAACCAAATTGCATCACACATAGATAGACAATATCAACATAGACATAGCATACAACTTAAGCAATATCAACCATTATAAATAACAATTACTCTACAAACGAACGCTTTAGAATACTGCTACAACAGGAGATGTTTCAATACTAAATACATTTCCCTTTGCTAGTCGAATCACCATGGGCGATAACTAATATCGATGGCAGCCATTAACTACCACAGATATTCGCGGGAATGCCCATAAATTTCAATCTCATCCGCCTACAACAGCACCGGCATTCCCCCATAATAGCTAGAGCTTCACGCAGCTCAGATATCTTGGTATATTGCGTGTAAGTTATTATTGCAAAGAGCTCTACAAAGACTAAAAATCGGAGTATACGCGCTGGTATATTAGCTATAAAAAGTTAATTCAAAAATATATTTATGAGTGCATAGAACGGGTTTTCCAGCTCGACTTCTGGAGTTTAGTTAAATGTATGCAAATTAAAAATAGATTATTACTGTAATCCTCACCTCCTCATCAAAAAAGGACTTCAATGGGAGGAACAAACTATTATATACTTAGCTATCAAAACGAATGATCGTATTATAATTATAACTGTTATTTAACTTAGATGATTTAAATTACGTTGTAGGTTTAGATACACTTTTACCAATTATAACTTATTCTCAACTACTTATTGTAAGCACCATAAATAACTTTCCATCTTACATTGGTACGTAATCCACGTTTAGTCAAGGATGAACTGGTAGTCCAAAAAATCTGTAATAGTTAAAATTTAAACACCCTATAGGTAATCCGTATTACTCAGTAAGCAAATTCTAAGATACAAACTTAAAAACAAATCATCGCAACCAATAAATGTCCCACTGCTAGGTTCGGGTCTCCTCTCACAATGTGAGGGGTGAAGGCCATAGTCTACCACGCTGGCCAAATGCGGATTGGCAGACGATATTAAACAACGATATTAAAAACAAACATTATATATTACAATAACCAATATTGAACTAATATATTATTCAATGGATAGGTACTGTATCTTTACAGTACAACTACTACGTACGTAATACTGGCTTACCCCATAGACGGATCTTAGTAGACATGACTACATTAGCCGTGACGTACTCATCCATTTGAAGTTTAAATCTCTAAGTAAACGCCTCCATCTAAGTGAACATGTGGGCGAATGCATGCATGAATCACTAAGTGATTCTCCAAATAAGAGTCCCTACATTTGTCAACGTGAACTGAGACATGATATTGATACTCTTGGTTAAAATGTTTTCATAATACAGATTTCAGTCAATGATGAAACTGTATTTCATGCATTCGATAACCTTATTTATTTAAATAATAAATTATAAATTTTTATTATACCATCAATGATCAAATCCAATTCTACGTATATTGGAAACCTATTCTGGTAATGAATTAGTTTAAAAAATCAATGAAGGATTTAATATCGTCGTAATTTGTTGTCCTCAATGATAAAGCTACTTTCCGAAACAGTCGTAAAAGTAAATGACACGCCATATGTATTTACAAAATATAAACATAATTAAAAAGTACTTTAATTTGATACATACC
>DWPA01004622.1:0-12650 GCA_018251375.1 Calpodes ethlius | reverse complement strand
TATAATAATAATTAATTATAAAATATTGCTATGTATAAAATATAGACGATTCAATCCTCCCTTAGACCCTAGCAAATTTTGTAAGAGCGCTTCATTTGTCCCTATACGTTGCTGATCTAAACAAACTTAAAAGCGAAAGAAACATATTTGAATTAGTTAACTGTTTAATGACAGGTTTACTGGATAACAATATACATAAATATAGATTTTGTTTGTTTATTCTTTATTTAAAATTCAAAACATGGATTACAATAATCGGACTTAATCCTTCGTGGCATTTTCTATCAAGCAACCGATGATGAAAAAATGCGGTATAATATGTAACAAACAATTAGAATTTAAGAGTAATATATATACATACATATTGCTTTACATTATATTTATAAATAGATAGTATTTTAATTCATTCAGCGATGGTTGCCTGAAGGAAATCCTTGCGTATATGCGATTTGAATGCTTCAAGATTTAGAGTTTTTCTTACTTTTACGGTTGTTCCAAAGTGCAGTCTGAACATTGAATGAGTATTGATAGAAATCAGACCTATGTGGTGAGATAAAAGCACAATTTATTTCGTATATTATTAAAAATTCGTGCAACATAATAAACATTCATAAATGAAACGTAACGTATTTACTTTTAATATATTAAAAGAAAAAACGTAAACAGCCATTTTTTTAAAGATCACAGATACACAAATGTTGCCTGAAAACGCAGAATTCTTGCAACCAATTGAACGTCATTAACATTAAAGTACTTAACTTCTGTGCTAGTTTACCGAATGATTTCAAATTCATCTGAGTTAGTAAGAGAAAAAAATTAAGAATCTTCACAGCCACGACGATAACTTGGCCGGTGAGATGGGGAATAAATAGAGATGGGTTTTCCTGTAAATAATAAAATTGTTTTTATTTCTCGTCTATTAGTTCACGTTATGTTAGTGTATATGGAACCGATTTGCATCTATTCTTCTTATAATAATATATATTCAATATATAAAAATGAATGTTTGTCTGTATGTCCTTTATAGAATCGTAAACGATACATTTAATCATGCGATTTCTAAGTTGGTACGACCAATTTTCGATAGGTGGCGCCACTGTCATTCCAATTAATTTCATATATTTCCATGTGTGGGCGTAGCAACGCACGCAGGTTTCAGCTAGTATTGTAAAAACAAAAAACTTTAAGTAAAGCTAATTTAAAAATTTGGTTGTTCGATCACACTGTTCAAGTAAATACTTAAACTGACTCAGTTATTACAAAGAAAGATAATAATGTAATGCAGTATAATAATAGCGTTCCAGTTTGCGGTATTACCTTGTTTGACACTTATTGATCTTAATAGTGATGCTTATATTATTATGTAGACGTAGAATTAAAAAAAGATCAGTCCATCGTTCCCTAATCTTTCCCTGATTAAAACTATTTTGTGTTTCGACAAAAACAATAAATTTTGAGGCTCTTACCGTTAGGCATCCAATCACTAGACAAGAATATTGTATTAGACCCATAGATGTCGCTGTAATTTTTAAATCATGCAATAACATCCAACGTCGAAGAGACGACGTGTCCTCCATTGCTGTTTCTCTATTGTTTGGTAGTTCGCCAAGGTGCGCTTTTAAGTGGTGTAAGTTAATAAACTGAAAAAATTAAATTTAGATAATAATGTCTAATTCAGATACTACAATCGAAGCAGATTTATAACATTTCACTGTTGACTGTTATCGGAAGGTAACCTCGCAAAGTGTTCAGATAAGTAAATAATTATAGCAATACTAATATAGTGGACGGTGAAAGCCCAGCAACCTTCCAACAGGTAGGACCACACGCTTTAGCCTCATCTGTAGTACAATGTAATGCAACACGAATTAGAGCCGACTTGAATTTAAAGTAGAGGTGATTGCCGGATTCGGTGTTTTCGGATATGGGAGTTTTCAAGAGGAGAGTCAAAAGATTTTTATTAAGTTAGTTCGCCCACTACCGTGAATTTCCTCTCCACTTAAAATCAGGTGGGATTATTGTCAACCATTAACCTAAGTTAAGTGGAAAATATGAAGAAATGCGAGTATAAATATGTTTGGCAAAATATAATGTAAATAAAGTTAACTAATAGTCTCATGATATTATAATTTTAAATGTAAAGATATGTTAAAGAACTTACCAATCCAAGCGCTCCATAAATATATGTGTAGGGTACACTTATAGCGAACGCTGGGTGTTGGCAAAATAGTTTAGTGTTGGTGAAGTAAGGCTTTAGCAAAGGAGTAAGTACCATATCGAATGGCAATTTCATCTTCAATGTTTTATATCCAGTAACGCTCTTTCATTATTATTATTTTTTGATTTTTAATGTCTCCTTTATGATGGTCATGTCATAATTCACGTTTTATTGTCACTTTCCTGAAATGACATTTGTCATTTTATCACTTACATCTATAATATTATTGTCTCTATATTTATATACTTATATTCATATATACAGTTTGTGTTCGTATTTTATTTTAATTTGAAATTTATTATTAGTTATTTATGATACATACTTTATAGAATTATAAACTTCAAGTTTCACCAATGATAGTTGAAACCTTTTCTGGAGGAGTAGAACTGGTATTATTTCTAGGAGATTCTAATGTTCGCATAAGTGCTATTGGAGTACTTTTTAATAAACTCAAGAACGACTATGAATGGATTTTTTTTTGGCTATCTCAATAAAATTACTTGCTATCCAACTAATGAAGTAGAAAGTACAAAACCTAGCTAAGTAAAATGGATACTAAACTCTTAGTATCTAAGGGGCAGCACCGACTGAAGGAATGGCGGCCAAGAGGTGATTGTGAAACAATCGCAGATGAATTTGATACATTAAATTCAGTTGTAAGTAGATTACAATCTTGTCCATCGAAATCCTATAACCTTAACTCAATAGATTTAAATAAAATCATAGAGAAAGTAATAAAGTAAAAAGTGAGACTTCGATAAAATTTATTTAATAACCAAAAAACACTAACACAATGTAAGAAAGTAACAAAGTCAAACTAAACGATAAAGCATTAAAATGAAATTAATTACTGGTATTCGAAATATTACTATTTAATTAAGTATGAAAATATTGTTACAATACTCATCATTCCTCAATAAACCAGGACATTGGAATGATAAAGCGTTTTCAATAGCAAGTCTAGGGCTGATCCTACTTGAAATTGAAGATAACACATGGCCTAGAAAAGGATGGTGACGCGATGTCGTGGCTACAAAAGTACCGTCATAAGTAATAGACAAAGGATAAGAAGATCTTTTAGACTTTTTCAATAATTTTGACTTATGACGAGCCTCTGGAACAGAATATGACGGCCCTATTATTCCGTCAGGAAATACTGAAAAATCGTAAAACAAAATTACATGCGGAATCTCATTCTCAGTTTTGGTCACATTCAGTTTATTTTCCAATATCGAAATACTCTTTTCCGACGTGCTATTTTCTTTTAACATACCCAGCGAATTATTTGATTTCAATTTATTCAACGTGGAATTAACAATTATGGCGTATAAATCATTCTCATTTTTATTAGATACTTTTGTATTGTTTTTAACCTCAATATTATATTTATTACTTTCGATTTCATTTGTCTTATTTGCAAGAATTTCAATATTTTCGCGTTTGTTCCTATAGTTTCTTGACATTGTAACTACACTTTTATTTGTGTTTGTCATTATTGGAAATTCCAACAGAGGATTGTCGAAAAAAGCGTCACTTTTGGCGAATATATTCGTCATCAAGTTATAGAACAGATTAAAAAACTCATTCTGCTCCTGATTATTTATGGTATTTAATGTCTGGATATATTTCTTCTCTTCTATTCCATCATTGTGTTGTCTCAGTATAGCAGTAATTCTCGGGTCAGTCATTTGATTATCGTTAAACTGGTTGTTTAAGCTTATTAAGTCCAGCCCGATACCCCCATATTCCCACACAGTGAACAATCTTGCATAAAATGGCAAATAATATATCGGAATCATTTTCCATTTGCATTTGAGTGGCGTCAATGACATATAATGACTCACAGCCATTATTGTTATGTTGACATTTCCATACCGCTGTTGAAACATTTTCAATTCTTGTTTATCTCTATCGTTCATAGAAGCCGGGTATACGTCGTTAAGTATCGGTTGGCTAAACCTTTTGAACATTCTCGAATGTTTTAACCCATAAACAGTATCGTGAGAATCATCAATTAAAAAATGTACATTGAAGTGCAAAAATGGATATTCCAATGCCATACTTGAAAGATAATCGGAATATAACGAGAATGGTAAATAACTTCCTCGAGGTATGATGTGATGGTAATACACGTTGTTTTCCGGTTTGGATGTGTTGCACTTCACAATAATTAGAGACTGTCGTCTATATGCACTCATACCCAAAGCATAGAATACTAGAAATGTTATTCCTAACAAAATCAGAGTCATCCAGCACGCAGAAATGAATTCTGAAACAATAATATAAATAAGTGTAAGGATAAGTGAAAGTGTAATAAGCATTTTAAATTTTTGTTTTAAGTATCTTTCATTGCAAGGAACGTGAAATAGATTTTACTATTCCCTCGATGTTACATTAGGGTCTTAAATGGCTGAGCAATTAAACTTAGTTCGTTGTCTATTTTATACATAGGACCTTATTTTCCAGGATCAACCTCACTTTCTTTTCGACCAGTACATTTTTGATGATATAGTTAGCATAATACACACACATGTTAACAAAAGTCATCTATTCATTTGTAAACTATTCATGGCTATTCGCATAAAATTTACAACATCCACCGATTTAACACTTAATTATGATCAATTATTGTCGACGATAAGAGCATTATCTGCCTGGTTAATTTTCAATCTTTGCATGTTTCGGGTATAATATCAGGGATCTAATTATTTAGCGTATAACCTCTTCTTTCTCTCTTTCTGACCACCTAAGCAATAATATTGCCTCCCTACTGAGTCAAAGAGGTTGTAACTGTAGTTTCTTAAAATAAATTGGCATAATGAATATTTATATTCAAATAAATTTAGTACGTACCTGGCCATCGATCTAGCCAGGAGCGTTTTGGTACACAAGCGACGTTCCATCCTGGCGTTAAGATCGTAGAAGGTGGTCGTTGAGGAAGACCAGTGTCTCCTCCTCCTGGGCCACCAGTATCCACTTTAAGCAAAGGATGCTGCTCATCCCGCTTCATTTGTTCTGCTTGTACAACCATAATAAAAATTCTGAAATATATACACAATTGGTAGACTAATTCAATTATGACAGTTAAAAGATACAAAAATTGGGATACAATATTCAAATCATAATTAAAAGTACATAAATATAATTATATCTTAAAATTTTCGTTTTGTATGAAATGCTGTAAGTTTAATTTTGAATCATTCAAATTCATGCATAGGTAAATAAGGTGCAAAATTACTATACATTGGCCCCCTGTTCAAAAATCAATTTGATTTTCGGAAAAATATAACCTTTCAAGACTTACGCTATAAACGATCCGTTTTGTTACCGAAATATATTAAATTACTATATTGTTACACCATTCGATGAAAAGTCTGTTTTTATGTAAAAATTACAGATGTACTGACGTTAAATTTTGATTACTTATTTAATTCTAATTTTGAAGTCAGTGACAAATGTATTTATTTTATAACGGAACTACAGAATTTTTCTTTCTTTTTTTATGTGTATCATAGACAAATAGAGCGTTTGTAGTTATATAATGTAATTATTGTATTCTATGGAAACAATAAAACTGTAATTCATCGATGCTGTTGAAGATGGTCGATAATTTGAAGGAAAAATAATTGGAGGTATTTTAAATACAATAGATCCTATAATAAGGATATAATTTTCGTCAGTTATTCTATAAGTTTTTCCCGCTAATCTCAGAAATGGATTAGGTACATATTAATATACTTTACATATTAGTATTCATAAAGTAAGTCGGAAGGTTACGGGCTAGCGAACTGCTTTATCCGCATGTATTGGATTAGTGAATAATCATACCTGAAAGACTGAAAGTATTCTGCGATGTATCTATCTATCACATCAGAAATAAGAGAGAAGCGAGATTTTAATAATCTCGTAAATATTAAATCTAACTATTGATTCATATATTTTTTTTATTTACCTACCCATCAATATACATTTATATTGATCAAACTACAAAATCGTCCGTGTTTATTTTGTGGGTGATTTTTGAATTTCCGAATGACTGTGGTATGTTATTTTTCTCGTATGTGACTTAATTCGATTAAAGCATCGAATTATTTTATCTTAATCATCTTTTGAATTAGCAAGTAAGAAAAAGTAATATTCGAACACTAGTACGTGACAACAACTCAATATTGAACAAACACAATTAAAGCAGAAAGTATAAACTTGGCACGTTACTAATTTATCATAAACATTTTTGATGTATACCAGAGTAGTCATGATCTGACCAGAAGCGTGTGTGATTTGTGTGAGTCATATGTGAACTCTCTTTTGAATTACATAATGAGTGTTATATGTACTTAAGGGGCTCTCTGTATTGGATTGAGTTGTTTCAAGGTTAGTAATTGTTAACACTATTAATTTAATAGTACATTTTGTATAATTCTTAATCAAACTAAAAACTGTAAAATATAATTTATTTATTAGAATATAGCTGGAATTGAATGAAAATATTTTTTGTACATTTTTTAAATACCTAACTATACGCGTATAAAATGTTCACTACTACGTAACTAAGGCTTGCTGCCAGGAAACGGTGCCGAAAATTTCAGGAGTTACCAGTATTTTTAATTTTCGTCCTTACGGTATAATTTTTTGTGTAGAGATATTGGGAGGCTTGACAGGAGGGACTCATTTCTGTGGTGTTTGAGTTTGCTTACGAACAGTGGATGAATGAATAGATAGATTAACTGGATTGCAGTTTGGGACATATACGCGTAAACGCGTAGAATTTCTTAAATTTGCCGCCACACAATACATCGTATGCGGGATCGGTTATACTAAACAAGAAAAGAACGTCTATTACGGTGCCGAATAAAAGTACACATTAGTCAAAACTGAGAAAGTAATATTATATACCTACTTAACTGTACAACCAAAAATTAAAAAATGTAGTCTTTATTTCTTAGTAATATTGCAGCATTTTGCATTCTTTAAATTGCGGAGGGATTCAAATACACAATATCATCGATCTTCCCATGGGAATGAGATGTTTTTTTACGATAAAAAGTGACCTATATCATTTACCAGCCTCCCAATTATACTCACGCAAAAAAATCATACTGTAACCAAGCTCCATTGCGCTGTGTAACAGGGGTAATTATAATGACCTATTTATAAAATTATGATGGAAGAATAGTTGTTGGTAATTGTGATTAACGGGTTAATTTTATCTAGTTTATCATATCTGTGCCAATATTTTGTTCAGCCGCATACAAAAAAAATACTTAATATTAAAGAACAAATTATCACAAGTGACATTAGATTTGTCATGTATTTAACATAAAACTGTAAAGAAAATAAAAATATCATAAATTTTAATTCAAATCTTCAATTTCAACATCACAAGTGCTAATTGCTTTTGTCATAGACTCATCGTGTACATTTTGGCAAGTTGGTGAGCGGCATTTTGGCAAGGGATATTAAGACTGATCTCATCGCACCAAATAGTGATAATTATATCAGTATATAGTATTACTATCAGGTAATCAATTCATTTATACTTTAAAAAGTCTGATTAAGTAATCTACAAAAAATAAGTACTTAAAATTTTCAACATTTAAGAGGATTTCGTGCCTTGTGAGTTAAAATTTCTGTGAGTAGGTGAGTACCTAATAAGGACTTGAAGTTGGACAATAGTTTTATCGGTAATTTTGTTTTATCTCACTTTTTTTTGCGATCAATGGGACAACTAGAGATTTATAATTAGATAATATAAAACGTTAGGAGCAACAGTTTTCAGTACAAAACTAAGAGTTGTTTAATTTTCACTTCAATTTCTATATCAATATTAGCAATCACTAACACCTGACTCAGATTTTGACGTTATGAAACGCTAACTTCAATGACGCTCGTTTTGTTCGTTCAAAACATGAGACTAAATGGCTTATAGGTAAAATTATAAGGTATATCAGTTCTTCAAAAAAATAATGAATATAGGTACTTTTACTATTCTGGACTTCATCACAAGTTACCATCAGGTACCATCAGGTATCTTTTAAACAATAGTGATCCGGTCAGAAGGGTGGTTGGTTGCCGATTACACTTATAATAGAAGCGATTATCTGTTCTCAAGGGCCTCTGGTCAACGCATCGTATCCGACTTCGAGGACAAATTACTAACGATTACTAACCGGACGATTACTACTTATAGACAGAATTAGCCTACAATAACAGTATTTACGTCCACAGTCCTCTTACAAATGAATAATAACAAACTGATATGCTTATTAACACCAAATACTGCAATGGCTTACTGACTAATTACAGTCGCTCCTATTAACACCGTAAGCTCGTTTGCATTCCTTACATAAAATTATACTTATCCCAAAAAAACTCCAAATTTGTAGCAAGGGTCCAATATGACACATTCTTTATAGATTTGTTAATTAATAATTCATCCTATTTTCTACAGCCCAAGGGCATTAAAGATGGGCTACCTGATTTTAAATGGTAACCGCCGCCTTTGTATATGAGAATCATCAAAGGGTTCACGAAAGCAAATCAATTGCTAATATACATATATTGATTAATTGTAAGAAATCCTTTCATTCCTCATAATATTTAAATTTTTTACAGTTGATTAAATGGCTAGTAATGACTAACACGTATAGAGAACAGCGTCCATTGCTGTGCGATGACTACTCAGACGACGAGTTCGATGTCAAGAATTACAATTATCAAAGACGTAAGCGACCCTCCGTCTACAGCGGACGAGCTCGGAACTACGCGAAAGGTGCCGTGGCAATTATAAATCGCTGGCCAGGTAATATGTGAGGGTATTTGATGAATGTAATAAGCTATTTTGCAATTAGTAAGGCACATTTCTTATTTAGAAGTTCATTATAAATCATAGGTTACAATTTTTGATGATTATCGTCAGTTTGAAGGCTAATTGTTTGGTGGTTGTTTGCGGTGACTTATTTACGTACGGTCGTACCGTAAAGATATTTATTTATTGAATGTTAAGAGTTTATAATAAACTAGCTAGACAGAAGGCCCTGTCAAGAAATGGTCTACTGTAGAGCCTAACGAATAAATATACAAATATGAAAATATATGCCAATAAATACTGATAGCAAAATAACTTAAATCAATCCATACTAGTGGCCTCTTGCTCTGTGTTCGAAATTCGACCGCATTATTTTTTTTTTATTTTATTATGAACTTTAAACCCATTTGGTTGCAGTTGTTATTGACATATGGCAAGTTGACTTCTGTTAATGTATAATGTTTAAATTTCAATATAATCTGTTTATGATGTACCATTTGTTTATGTTCATGCCACCCAAAATCTACTTCAGGTAGAATTTGGCAATCAGTTCTTTGATTATACATTTATAAATATATTTTTTATTTATTTTTCAGATAATTGCTCAGCTTCAGTTGCCTACTGGTGGTTAGGTGTAAGCATGATTGCAATAATTATTTTCGTTATATACAACAGCGTACTAATTTTTGGAATGTTACCGACAGCTGATATGAACGAGCCTAAATATAGGATATTTAATAATGAAATAAAACCTAAAACACAAATATTGTCAATGCCAGAAGTATACATGCATTTAATTATTAATAATGACACTGATGTATTTTTGAAGAAATATATGCGTTATGTTACAGTCGTATCAAAAAAATATCCTAGTTTTAAATACAATTTTTTAATACTTTTAAATGATACAACAAAAGATCTTCACGATTATAAAGATGAAGAGAGGAATGATATTGCCTTTAATTCTTTATGGACTAATGAAAAAAGTAACAAAAAAATATCTAGCAAATATAATATTTTTATTGAACATTTATCACTATCAACATATCTTAACGATTCACCTATAAAAAAGTTTTGGAGACATTTGCCATCACATTTAATAGAATTTTTGGTGAGATCGGTATCTATATGGGATAAAGGGGGTATAGCTTTCAATCCTAAAATATTGATTCCGAACCTTTATAATCGTCGTTATACAGATAAATTATATGAAATTCTCAATACTTATGTGAATTCTAGTAGTAAGTTCGCTGAAAACAAAATTAAGGCAAAACTTTCCACAACTGTTAATACAAGAAGACCAAATAACATTCAAGATATAATAAATGAGTTAGAAAAAGGAGACAATAATGATTTGAATACTGATCTCAGTGTAGCGGAAAATAATGGTGTGGAAATTGCATCTAATCCTTTTAATATTATGAAATTTAAACGGGATTTAAGACATACCTTTGAAATGAATAACTATAGTAAAGGTAATAATGAAAGTTACAAATCATACGAGAATGATACAGATATAAATCATCAAAAAAACCATAACATATCTAATTCTAGGAACAGTACTTATGTTGCTGATAACATTTTACCTTTATTTCTAAAGTATCTGTTTGCAAATAAACCTGAAAATGTAGTTAATACATCCAATGCAACAAATCTTAAAATATCTAAAGAGAATTCATCTTTATATGAAAGTTCGCTTAATTTGAATCAAAAGCCATTACTTTCAGCTGAAAATATTTTAGAAGTATCTGGCGCTACAAATTTCAAAAGTGATAACTTGCTGGAGCTATCCATAGATATGAAAGGAAATATAATAGCAACTAAAACTGCTTGCCATGCATTTTTAGGAACAATGTTCAGTAATGTTGCTCGACATATAGAGGAAGAAACGGTAACTGATTTTATTGTTTCTGAACTATCACTGTTCTGTCATGGTTTATTAACGTCGTGTGCTGGAATTAATGTAATCTTAGCCTAGATAATATAATTTGTGTTAGTCGATATATTTTTATAAATGATGTGTTATATTAATTTTGTAATAAAACGCATGTAATGAAATAAGATTGTTTATTTTATCTTACTTATATCTTATAACTAAATCAGTCGTGTTCAAAATATTGTTTATCCAATTAACGTTACAATATTTTGATCACAAGTTTTACAGTTATGGCAGCAGTAATTGTCTAATTTAAACATTCATTTAGTCACAAATATTGTTTGTCAAGGAAAAGACTAGATTTTATTATAATAATGTAAAATATAAATTTTGATACTATCAGCCATATCTACGCAGTAGTTCTCATATTACATTACAAGTAGAAAGTTACATTTAAAATACGTTAAAACAAAACTATATACATCAACTATGGTAATGAGGAATATATCCTTCCAAACCGTTATTCAAAAACACGTCTCAACACATAAAAATACCATTGCTTATTTGTCATGGCATGGTTATTTGTTTTTTAAAGCACCAATACAGTACATTATATAAATTATTTAATAGTTTTTCCTGATACGTTATTTCTTTCAATTGGAATTTCATATCTGCTATTCCAATCAAAGACTGAACGTCTGCACTCAGGCATAGTATTAATAAGCTCGCATCTTCTGCTGATCGACCAGTATGCATATCCTTCTGGACATTGATACATGAAACCTCGTAATTTACCCGATTTTGACATTTCGCATTTAAACAGAACTGGAGAGCATTGTTCGTTCTTTTCAAAGGGGAAGTGTCCTGCTGCAGGACATAAATACTTATCTTTTCCAACTGTAATCTGAAATCAAACAGGTAACTATAATAAATAATAATAATAAAGACACGCTTGCTACATCGACGTACTAAGGATCGCGTTGTGTCGCGGACGACATGGTCACACATAAATGTTTTATTTATTAATACCCAGAAAAAACATACCCTGAACATTTTTTTTGAAGAGATCGTGATCATGAAGACATCAATAATTCCTACATGATTTAATGATTTCCATTTGAAAACTACATCATATTATATAGAATAAATAGTAACTATGTAGTTAAAAATACTTAAATCAAAAAAAAAAAAAAAGATAAGACAGTTATTTTAAGTTGAAATTATATTTACTTACTGGTTCTTTGTAGTAGGCATCCAAGCGCTTTACTCGACGTCTTTGAGCGATTTGTCCATCACATTTTTTATCGGCTTTCTCCTCTTCTACACACTGAGTTTTACTTTCATCATAAATGGTATTGTTTGGACAATGAAATACTGCCACCTTCATTTCATGACTATCATCATCCTCAGTACATTGATAAAATAAATTGCAATATTTTGGATGTCGTCTAAATCCTGTAGGACAAACGAATGTATATTGATCGTCATCTGTTTCAGGGCACTCCTTATTTGATGTTGCATGCTCGGTAGTTGTGTCTTGCCCACTTTCTGTGGTTGAACTTCCCTCTGTGGTTTCTTGTGTTGTTGATTGTTCTGTTGTTGATGATTGACTTTCGGAACTTTGTTCAGTAGATTCCTGTGTAGTTGATTGTTCAGCTTTTGTCGTTTGATCTGTAGAACTGGTAGTGGATTCAGTTGTCGTTGTTTGTGGCGTAGTAGTTGTTGTTTCTTCATTTGAAGTTGTAGTT
>DWPA01004621.1:0-12651 GCA_018251375.1 Calpodes ethlius | reverse complement strand
AGGCCTATTTTTGTGTTTCAATCTGAAAAGTGTAATGTTTTATACAGCGAAAATATTGTGCGGCAAAGACATTTACTATGTAACACCAAAATAAAATAAACGTGTGTAAAATGTCACATATTCCCATGATACTCGGCACAACGTAGCGGTGGCTACGATGAATACAACTGTATTAAAATAAATTCGTATCGTTATGTGAGTGGTATGATCCTATCCACGATAAATTTACGAGTATTTAAGTTTTAAATTGTAGTATTTATATTTTCACTCAACGTAGAGTATTCAAAATCGAATGAACATCTGCGATTAAACTATCGAATATTGGTATTTTTATACAAATGAACGACTTATTTTGAATTCTTTAATTTAAAGACGTATATAAATGCTTAAGTATCCAGATTTTGTTACCCGTCACACGGAATTAATGTGCGTGTTAACACGAGCGAAGCGCTACTTAGGGCGTTACTTAGGTTTCAGTTTATCAAAAGGGGTAACGTACTTTACAACGTTAAGTAGTTACGTACTTATATAAGTATTTACGTAAATAATAAGGCACGAAATATATTTATGTAAAAGAAAGAAATTGTGTGTTGACGTTCCTTTTATTTCTACGTATACTTTAACGTCTTACTTGTTTGAGAACCAAGATAGAAAATAAAATGATTTTAATAGTAACAACTTGCAATATATAGAGACACGACACATTTTTCTACCTTTCGATCTGTCAACCCGCATAAAGCTATGTCGATAGACAAAAAAGGAATATAAATAACAGCCAGTATCACAATAATTCACAAATTCAATGACTGTTTCGTTGACTCGTTGTTTATTCGTTGACTACGTTCAACGAAATAGTACAGTCACATAAATAAATATACAAGTAATCAATACAACAAAAGCTAAAGCTTGTACTACATACTTACTTCAAGTCTCTCGTAAATAATGTAGGTAAATGCCATATTACACAAAGTGGTATTGTTTCAGTATAGTCTACTAGTTAAAGACTTCATGTAAGTGCTGATTTCAATTAGTTGAATGCATTTTTAACTTTGCTATAAAAATTTTTAGTTTTAATCCTGGCGTAACTGTTTAATATTTTTGAGAATTTGGCACGAAAAAGACTTCAATAATATAAGTTCTTAATCGCAACGGTGTTATCTTTCTTGGCGGATAAATTCAATGCCTTTCGTATTGATAATAATCTTCCTGTACACATTCAGTATTGGTAAATCAAAATGGCTCTGCTTCCTACAACCCGATATAAGATTTGTGAAATACGCTTTTCATGTCGAAGTATCGATTGCTTTAGTTTTGTGTACCTATACCTAAATGTTACTAGATTAATTTTACACGACAATATTATAATACCTATGTTCAATATTAGGTAAATATTTCGTAAACTAATATTGACGGTTTGATTACAGCTTAATGACATAGCTCGCGTTAATTAAACGCTCGAAGTGGAATGCATTCGGTAATAAAAATCAAACAAGGAAGGTCGGATAAATCGTTGAGGACGAAAAGTCATCAAATAACAAAAAACCATAAATAGAAATGAACGAATCAAAGCGACCGATCTTAATGAACGGTTCCGACCAGTTGGGCCAGAAGTCGACAGTGTCTGTTACTGGATTCAGTATGTTCATCACTGCTTAAAATGATGGTAATCATAATAAGCGTATGTCCCGTAAATGAAATGAATAATAATATTGATAATTATAATTTGCGACAAAATTAGTACCTATAGGAGGGTAAGGAAACCTTCCTATCCCATTTTTCTCCTTCAGCCACAGGACATTTACATATATATATATTTACTTTTGTATTTATTATATACATTTACCTAGACAGGGTATTTATCTAGATACGTTAAGGAGTCCCACAGTGCTGATTAATTTAATAAGATTTGGTCAAAAATGTGTGTTTGAAATTAATTGAATCATTCTTTAAGCGTGATTATTTTATTAAACTGTTATTCTAACACTGAATTTATGAAGATCTATTTCAATAGTGGCAGTTCGTTTCAATATTATTCTGCAAAGCACGAATATCAAATTACACTCTTAGAACTTAGTGAATTTTTACAGTTCTTATTACGCGAAGTTGTGTGTATATGAAATTAAAAAATCAATAATATTAGACTCTCATTGTTAATCACGATAGTAACTGCGCATAATGTAATATTCTTTATTAGGGCCAACTACTCAGTCGTCCTTTCGTTGCTCAGCTGGTGATCCAGTTAACTAAACGGGGATATAATTTCCTATTAAAGTTAGTTTCTTAATATAAAAAATCTTACCAAGCAGAGCCTGAAAGAGACGTGACTTGAATATCCTGATGACTCTCTCGATAGCAAGACGGAGCTGTCGATCCTGCGGCTTCACCAGTTTGCTGTGGTAATCTTCCAGCAATTCTAATGCTCGATGCGCTTCTGCAATTAAAAATATATCATTTTATACTAGGAACCCGCACTGCGATCGAAAGTCGACCATAATCCTTGTTATCTAAGGTTCTCTTCATATTGACACTAAATATATTATTTTTTTCGAACAAGGGTATTTGTAACATAATAATAATAAAATTACTTAAAGTCTTTAATAATATAAGCAATTCATACTATAAGTAATTTATGCAAGCAATTTTTCAGATTTTTACGCGTGCGTATTCTTAAAGTCGGCCAAGTACGTTTTGGGCCACGCGAAAGATTCCGTAGATGTGGGTTGATCGACCGTTACTTGCTAACCGTAAGTAGTATAGTTTTCTTTTATTATTATTAAAATTAGCAGTTTAAATCTCAAATTTCACACAGATTCCAACTGGATAACCCATAACTCATAATGAGTTAGACGAGAAATTTTCATCCCTATTTTACGAACACGGGATATACCCCGAAAAAATATATAGATTCTATTGCACTCCTTTCTCATATATATAATAGTTGACCAATGTCAAATTACACATTTCTTGTACAATAATCTCTGCGCTATTATCGCGGAAGGACTGACGGAAGAGCACTCTGAAACTGTACGTGTTCCGTTTTGACTAAGGAATCTTAAAAACGGGTACAAAGGTTTCATTCGATATTATAGATACTTTGTATTTGTAATTTTTATCAATTACTATTTACTAGTGTGGCACCTAGACTGGTAGTTAGTTAGGTTGCCTACATAATAATTATTATCATGGGCAATAAAATTGTATCATGATATTTAACTCAAGGTTAATTGATGTAAAATACTTTATAGAAACAGCATGTTTTTGAGTAATATGTATTACGTATGTTTTGTTGAAGTAGTTATATATACATTCCTTTTTTATATCACACATCCACGTGACAAGAATTTTATATTTAGGGGTCATAGTCAATTAACGGTAATAACTTGACTTAAAGTAATTAATTGAACGTTTTTTTTATTCCACGGTTAACAATTTGAATGAAGTAAGAATTATATAAATTTGAATTCTCTGCGAAATTAGTCGTTTAAATCATTACTTAAACTTAAGTAATGACTATAAGTTGACTGTGAATTCAACTGTAACATATTCACAAACAATGTTGTGAGATCTCACAACAAAATAGAAAGAGAGGATAGATTGTTCATATTCCTATCTATTTCATTCTAGTCTCTTGAAAAATGGCAAAGACAAGGGGAAATTCATAGTATGAGTCCAAGAAAACCTCTCCCACTGAACAATGGATCACCGGATGTTTATAGATCCCGTCCGTTGAAGGTTACCGACTTACCTCTAAACCATACACATACATGGTGGTAGGGTAGGTTATGTACTTGTTTGGTTGAATGGTCATTAAACATCTAGAAATAGTTGTCAAGTAATTTAAATTTGTTTCGGTTGCAGTGAAAAAATAGGCTTCCCGCTAACTTCTTGGTTGGCAACGCGTCTGTAAGGTTTTTTTACTGAACTGTACTGTTTTCTTACTTTTAGGTTCCTACATCCATAGTCAGCGTCGAATATGTGACATCAAATGGGTCAACAGTTCTTTATTTGCCTGTTTATATAAAATTTAATAGGGAATCTTTATGAACTCGAAATATTTTGGTCTTACACTTGAAGGTACAGTCAAGTTTAAGTGTTTAAGTTTAAGTACAACTAATTAGCAGAGTATTCTACATTTTGATAGTTCTTACTTCAAATTCTAAGCTATTGAATAAAAATATTATCTTAAGTAATTACTTGAACTTGACTATAGATACAGGTGTTAGGGTCTGTATAACTCTATTTACATACGTAATAAATATCACTGTTATTTAGACAAATTTAAGTACTTGTTTATAAAAATAATTCATTAATTTATAATGGTGGATTATAATCTTATTATGCGTTTAAATATGTAGACATTGGTTACATGATTACGTTAAAGCAATTTTTAATAAGTCGTAATTAGGTTCATTGACTTTAGGTGACTTTTCTTATGGATATGCTTAATACAGTTTTCACAATAGTATTTCTGAAATTAAATTAAATTATAAAGTTATGTAGATGTTCTTTTGTTCATATCGATGCATAATACGCTTTAAGTTTAAATTACAATATGATTTAAGGTATTCCTCAAATTAGTCCTTCCTAAAATATACAAATGGATTATTTTAGTTCTCCTAGAAAAATCCAATTTACTAAAGACACAAACATATCGATATGACGTTAAAAACATTGAATAGTTGCGTGTATTAAATCAAAACATGTACAATTAGCTCCCAGCAACCAAATTCTTAGTAGGTGACAACAAAAGGGTGTCCGAGACCCCGCTCCATGCGACCCCAGTCATTGGGACGGCATGTTATGTTCTTACTATATTACACAATATTGGTTTCCGTACCTTGCTTACGAACTGGCATCACGGTACCGCCCCCTAACGTAATTTTTTAACACTAATAAAATATATTTTGCGAATCAAAATAAAAAATGTTTCACAGCGATAACGAGTCGATAGTCTTCATTTCACGTTTATAATCACAATGGAGTACATTTTTGAATGGCACATATGGTAGCACAACAAAAACATTAAATTGTAACTCGACGCACTAGGTGATATGCGGTACTGATTCCTCTTGCGAGGGCAGTCAGTAGACTGTAGACTGCTGTGCGCATTGGGATTGGTCGATTTTCACTATGACGTCAGAGGGTGGAAGCATAGACAATAGAGTTCTGCAAGGGTAGAGCATGAAAATACGAGGGTGGCGAGCTCTACAAATTTTATTCTAATTTTTTTGGTGTTTCCATCGTTTGTAACTGCGTGTCAGTCATTAAATTTAACATTATAAGATATACATTTTTAATGATTCGTTTATTAATGTTAAAGATCGCTACAAGTTACTCTTTGTCATTTATAGCTGTTCTCAATATTATAGCTATCAATTATCCTCACTCAAGTCAGTTACCTTTCAACTGTGAAAATGTCAATTAATTTATCTACCAACTTTTCTAAACATTGCGGATAGATTAGAGATTATTAAAAACGCTTGTTATTTGTATTTGTCAGTCGTTGAATACACATTATTGAACTCAGTCTATGACCGCTACGGAATAATATATTGAGCGCTTAGCACATAAGCATTGATCTGGACCAGGCAATTGTGTAATTGTATTAGCGACAGTCAAATTGGAATACCTTATTATTTTAAAATCTATGAAGCCCTCGTTTTATTGTTACACTCGATATTATTTGCATTTATCAAATTCCAGTATTCTTAACAAAACTATAGTAGTTCAATTTAGTAGCTACGATGACTAAGATACAAACGTCGTTAGATATCAGTAACTATCGTTCAGTCTTATTGGATTAAGATCTATCGATGCATCTCTCCATTCCGCAATTAAAATAGTACATAGCAGTTCACTAATAAATTACAATGATACTCTACATTGTAGGGTTTCGAAGATGTTTATGACCTAGTAAGATTGGAAGTTCAGTAGACATTACCATTGATGGATGAAGTACCCAGTAAAACACACTATGTACGGATAGTAAGCTCCTATATCGATCTAATTGGAAAATGTAAGAATTGTATGTGTTGTCCTTGCATAGTTTGAGAGCTACATGAGAAAAGGATTCATTGTTCTTGTTGTTTAAATTGTCTAACTACTATATTGAGTTTTACATCATTAAGCACTGAGCACCATATTTGAGATTAGGTATGAAAATAACAATGATATAAATTGGATTATTTACATATATTGTAAGCCGGCATAGTCTGATTATTGAACACACTACCAGTGACAATTAATGCAATTAAGAAAATGGCGAAGAAAACCTACTCATTCTCGTTTCTCGTCACTAAAATTTGTTTTTGGCAATATCAGCATCAACGAGATTATGAAGCATCTTCATCCATCTATGAATAACTAATAAGAAATTATTAAAGTCACTCAAATTGCCACTGAAATCGCTAATTTTATATCTCTTATGTACTTACATATACATAAACAGCCAAGAAGAAGATAGAGTACCTTAATTATTTCGTGCATAATAATATTGAGTTGTGAACTAATATAGGTCAAGGGATTATAGTTACCTTCATCTATAGTGTAAAGGGATTATAGCTACCTTAATCTTTGACACGAACTTATCCTGTTGAATCTACCATCCGCTGGTCAGTCAATGTGGCAACAGCGTCACGTCGGAAAAGTAAAATTTTAGACCATTCAATGCAGTATGATTTCTCAGATACTATATAATTGTTTGTTAAGTTGAACCTTTTTTTTTTTATTTTATATATTGTTGCGTTTTTTATATTGTCTCATATTTTCATTTTCTTGCACCGCTTCGCGATATTTCGTAAATTTAAGGATTTGGCTATAAAATACTTTATGTACAGGCAGTGAAAAGCGCACTCAGTCTACTGCTTTATTTGATTGAACAAAGCAAAATATTAATAACAAATTTCACTCAATTAACGGATATCATTATTAATATGCCGCACGTTATATAAGGACGATATGGTAGATACCTATCGAATATTATTGAATTATTTAGTTGATTATTTACGATTAACGTAAGTCAACGGGATATGAGAGCGAGGCAAGAGTGAGGGGTTACCGATAGTGGCTCGAATTTTTTTAGCGCTTCTGTGTTTCATGCAGCGTGCACCTAAACTTAATGGTCTAAACCTGTCATTATGGTTAGATAATACTCGTTAAGGTATTTCGTAGAACTTCGAGAGACATAGTAACTTCTGATACTTGGGTGACCACTAACACATCAGCAAATCCCCATTGAAGCAGCGCGGTGACCAATGTTTGAAGACGAATCTTCAAATAGTAGCCAAAGTATATTGTAATTTTCTTAATAATGCGAACGAAATACATAAATAACATTTTTGTGATTTGTGACGATTTAATGTAGAAGAAGGGCTGTAGCTAAAAAATATTCAAGTTTGCCTATGCGCTTCACTTACCTGTTGGATTATATCATTGGTCCTTGCCCTTAATCCTTCTCAGTCTCAGAAAAAGCTTAGGCCCAAAAAGGATTATTTTCGCCTATTATATGTCAACAGTAACCATATATGTACAGAAACGTAAATTGTATAGGTACATTACGATGAGGAACATAGCAGCCGCACATAGCTATGGGCATAGAATTTAGTAAAAGCCTGCACAAAACCTGTTATTTACTGTCCATGAGACGGGAGGTACCGTACGTTATGGTAAAAATAAAACTCGTTTGACGACATAGTGGTAAAGTTGTAGGTACTAGGTAGAACTTCTACTAGCGTGACGTCACGTAAACACCACATACATTTGTATAAGTACTTATTAAGAGGAAGTTATTCGAATTCGAGATTGATTCGTGAGTATGATTGCGCTTGGACGAATCTTCTACGTTCATAATTGGTTATGCGTCTGTAGTAACTGGTGGACCCGCTTTGCGTCTACGCCGAAATACGACTATGAAAATCCTTATCAAACTATGCAAGTACCTATGTCTAATCAGTCTCAATGCTATTAGATATTACAAGGAAAATGTGAATGTCATAGGGTCCTTATATGGTTCCCAAAATAATTTCATATTTTTCAAAAATATATTTTAATTGAATTGAATTTAAAATATAATACCTATAATCAAACAGTCAGGTCATGAGAATGTTAGGTAAAATTGTGCTTTGTGAATCTATTGTTGGTAACTAATATCCATGAAATTAAAATTTCAAGGTGTTGAAATACAAAATGTATATAAACAAAGACGAATTAGACATAGTATATAAGAAGGCAGCAATAATTGTGAGAAAATCGCTGCCTTTTATTACATGCTGGTAGTTTTTTTTGTCTAGAGACTTAATAAATATGTACGTTGTTATTTAGAAAGACAGAAATTTAATGTGACTACTAAGAATTATATTTTTTGGAAATCCAATAAAACTCTATTATTGTAGACTCCTAATGAATACTCCTAGAATACTATGTTATTACTGTTGTTGAAAAGGTCATTTTCTTACCATCCTTCCGACTGTGCGTTACCTAATTATCATGATAAAAATTATTAACGCGTTAAATGCTTGTCTACGTTAAAAGAGTTCTATACAAATTTTTCTTCCCGTTAATTTGTATGTACATTTGCGTCGTATTATTTTTAACCTGTTAATTAGCGCATTACGACGCAAATATGAGAGATTTATGTAATATAAACTGGAACGGAAGGAGAGTCCGTATCCTTACACTTAAAAAATACTCGTTGTGGATTATCCAAACTGCAATATAAAAGTTTATATATTGAATCATACCAACTAATGGAGACCGAAATCATATGACAGCAGATTTGTGTTTTAGTGTGTCAGCCGTTTACATAAAAAAAACTTTTTAGATGATTACGTACTTAGGCTTAATTTTAGTGCATAATTTAGGAAATATTTTCGATCGTTATAATCATTAAACCTATAAATATTAACCTTAAGCTTATGGGATATGAAAAAAGGATTTAAAAGAATTTTAATGAAAGCACCATCATCTCTTTCTCGCTTCTCATGTCTCATCCCTAACTTCCCTATAATTTATAGTATATACTAAAGTAATAATAATGTGTAGATTCGGTCGTCGGAATAATATTGCATTTACACCACAATATCCAAATTGAACACTAACTTTAGTGCTCTACAGATTGAATAATGTAACGGCCACAATCCACTAGCACCGTCAATATAATACTTATCTATACAATATTATATTGTAATAAAGCCTATTTAGTATTATCATTGTTGTCGCCAGTGCCGCAACACTAACACATAACAGTCAAACAGTTTTAAGTGTATATAAATATAAATTAGAATTTATTATACTTACAATCATAGACTATTGTTAGTTTTTAAATTTTTGCTTCATCTTTAATTAGTCTGTGACTCTATGATACCAGTACTCTTATCTATGCCTGAGAAGACGTAGATATTTTTTAGAGCTGATGATAAAGTAGACAAGTAGATAGTTCAAATTAGATTTTTAGTATAAAAGTGTGTGCTTCAAAATGCCTCTCTTTGGCAAAAAGGATTTCGGGAGGAAATCCAAAAAAGACAGTAGAGATTCTGAGAAACAACCATCCATCGAAGACAAGTATGTCGTTAAAGATTTATTGGGTACAGGCGCCTTCTCTGAGGTACGTCTGATTGAAAGTAAAGAGAATGGGCAGCTGTTCGCTTGTAAAATTATCGATAAGAAAGCGTTGAAAGGAAAAGAAGATTCGTTGGAGAATGAAATTAGAGTATTGAAAAGATTTAGTGAGCAAGCGAGAGGCGAGGGCGGGGAAAAGAAAATGTTCTCTCATCCAAATATTGTCCAGCTGTTGGAGACTTACGAAGACAAGAATAAAGTATATCTGGTGATGGAACTCGTAACGGGTGGTGAGCTGTTTGACAGGATCGTCGAGAAGGGATCTTACACCGAAAAAGATGCATCCGTTCTGATTAGACAGGTGTTAGAAGCGGTAGATTACATGCACTCGCAGGGAGTAGTTCATAGAGACTTGAAACCCGAAAATCTTCTTTACTACAGTGCTGATGAGGAAAGCAAAATTATGATAAGTGATTTTGGATTGTCTAAAATTGAAGATTCGGGCATAATGGCTACTGCCTGTGGAACCCCAGGATATGTTGCCCCTGAAGTTTTGGCTCAAAAGCCGTATGGCAAGGCTGTGGACGTCTGGAGCATAGGGGTCATATCATACATTCTATTGTGTGGATACCCACCATTTTATGATGAGAATGATGCAAACCTCTTTGCTCAAATTCTTAAAGGAGACTTTGAATTTGATTCACCATACTGGGATGACATTAGCGATTCTGCAAAGGACTTCATTCGGCATTTAATGTGTGTTGATGTGGATAAGAGATATACATGCAAGTAAGTACAATTCATATGTTAATAGTGATGTATAATAAATACTTGATCAATCAAATTTACTGCTGAGAAATAAGTTTATTTGGATCAATGGTGATTATACCCAATATGGTGAAACCATGGTACAAAACAAGTTTGCTTAAGAATTAGTATATTCACATAAGCTGTTTCTTCTCATTTTCAAACCAGTTTATTTACATATTAAATAGCAGTGTGCAGATGTACAATGTATGAAATGAAATAAGTAAAATTACCTAGTTTATGTTGAGTAAATTACAAAAAACTCTTAAATTTCTTACATTGCTCAAGTTCATTGTTCTTGTTAATTATTTGTTTATTTTTAATTCAAAAACACACCTGGTTGTAACAAGGTTCCGACTGATGTTTATTATGTAAATAACATACACAATTCCATAAAGTACATAATGATGTTTGAAAACATTAAAAAGAAAAAAGAAACTAACAATTACAGAACTTGAAAGCATTTATAGATTAATGTAAAAAAATATGTAGAGTAACAAAGTCTTGCATATTTTTTTTTATGTATGTGCATTCATGTTGATGAGCTGGCTGATGGTAAGTGGTCCTCACTGCACATCAGGAACACCAAAGGTATCATATTGATGCTGAAAAACAAATGCTGAAACCTTATATGTTAGTACTTCAGGTTTACTGTGTTTACACTTTCCGGGGTTGATATGTTCCAACCAAGCAAAAAGAGAATAAGAAAGCATGAACGCGAAGAAACAGACAAAAAAGAATGAACTGGCTTTTAAAACAATATATACAAAAACTACATCCCTAATTAAATAAACACTGATCTAAGACACCTTATGGTTACAGTTGACAGTATTAGCATTAGATATTCCGTCATAACTCTTCATCACTTATGTGGAATTTTTAGATATGGGTAAGTTAGGGGTTTTAAATACATTGGTGCCTCATTCATGTCTAGTACAAATAAAGCACAATTTCCTTTGAATTGTAAACAATATGGGAGTAAAATATTTTCCTGTTTAACTTCATCTTACAATTAACCATACTGCTATAATAATAGTATTTAAAATGTTTTTTTCCTGATCATTATACAGAGACAATATATATTAACTATTCCACTAAGTTATTTCCATAGATCACATCCCCTTTATGACTCTTATCATACCATTTTTATTTTCTATATAACACAAATACTTTACCATCCCCAATAGAGATTCTAACATGTCACCTAATGAAAAATATGAATCCATGTTAGATTATTCCTTCTGTCACATTTATTTTATCAGAATCCATTGAGTTTTCAATTTCAATTTATCTCTGTATTGTGGGAGGTAAGTTAAAAGTCACAAGTGTTGTGCTATAAGAGCACAGTGGTATAGATAAAAGTGTTCAAAATTAGGGATATAATTTTTTCATGAGTAGTTTAAAAGTTATTTAAACAAATGAAGGTCATTTCTTTTATATCTGAAATATCTTTATCTTGTTATAAAACAATTTTAATCTTAAATATGCACAGGAAATAAAATATACCTACTGTAAGTGGAACTACTCTACAATAGATGATTCAGTCATAATAATTTACTTCTTTTTCTTGTTTACATTAAATCACTGGAAGGCATATCATGCATTTGAGTTAAGACCATCAATACTAATTAGCTGTCACATGAATTGAGCATGATGACTATATACTTTAAAAACAATAATATATATGAATAGACTATTTACACAGCCTTGCTTAATTAATGTTGTGACTGAGATAACTATCATGAGCTGATGGGTTATTCCATTATTTCTATTGTCTGTCTCAATTTATTTCATTTATAATGCTTATAAATCAAGCATAATTAATAATTAAATATTTAATGTTATTGAAATAACTTATTCCTCATTTATTAGATAGATATTAATTGTTGATGTGAGAATATATTATTTGTTTGTTTTTTTAAAAATACACACATTGTTCTTTTAATAATATGCTATAAACTTTAACATACTTTGCATTTTCTCATTTGTTATTGTATTGAAACTAAAAACAATGAAAATTCAAATTTGGAATAATATTCAGAAGGGAATTGTTAATCTGTGCTGGTATTTCCTGCATTTTTCCCAGCGGATCTTATATATGATGGTAGAGTGATGGTTCTGGCTGGTTTTCAATCTGTTTTGGCTTAAAAATCTATTTAAAAATTCAGTTCTCTGCTTTTGAGCTCTGAAGTCAAGATGGAATCTATATTTTTATCAGCCTTTAAAGGTCCACAGTCTTCTTCAGGTTGAATAAACAAATTATTTCTTTATGGAATTCTTATTGATAAT
>DWPA01004620.1:0-12652 GCA_018251375.1 Calpodes ethlius | reverse complement strand
TGCTGGATATAACGAATATAATATCAAAGAAAAACCTAAAGTCCGAATAATGTTTCCCACGTGCGCTATAAAATCTCACCTAGTGATTATTTTTCTCGCGCTTTAAAAGCTACGTTCCAAATCTTCAACACGATCTTCTGATAAAATATCTGCGCGATTTTTATCACTGACGGTCTACCCTCCCGTCGAGTTACCCTACGCAATTTTTTTCCGCTATGCGGTCAGAGGCATACATTTACACAGTACACAAAATATTCGCAGTAAATATAGATACGCGCGAATCTAGCTACGAAGTACAAATTTTCATGTGGAATTATAATCGCGGGATATTTTCTTTGCTTGTAAAACGTATTTTTTTCTTCTATTATTAATTATATTATTAAAGTAAAGAATTCACAATGTGGAGTAGGCCTTAGATTTATGTAGTGATGTCAATATATCGAAAAATATTTGATATTTTCTGTAGAAACTTTTCGGTGAGGATGTTGGTTAATATTTGCACATCAGCCATATTCATTAGCCACACGGCTATTCGTTGCTGTGCGCATTGTTTGTGGGCTGTTTACATAAAAAATTAAAAGTGCTTTGTACCAAGTAGAAATAAATGACGTGGAAACATTCAGATGCAAGAACTTCATTAGATTACAGTGCATAACACTCAATAGAACTCTAGTAATGAAGCCTATTCAAACTAAAACAGTTCAACAAAGCGAAACGCTTAACAAAGGCCTTTTCAAAATGGCTAACAAGACACAAATTCGCACGATCGCTTGCTCAAACAAAACAATTGTTTAGTATCACTATTACAAACCGTGTCGATGCATTCAGTAGTTCTTAAAGACAGGTGCGTAAGATTGAAATTGTATTAAATTTCGGGCCTTGGTGAAATGACAACGATTCTATTGAGGGGCGCATTTGGCATAGCAAAGCGCAAAGAAATTTAATTAGTGCTCATCGAGATAATTTACTCCCACAATAGGCCGCTGCTGTAAAGACAACTTTCTCTAAGTGCTCACTACACACTGCTCGTACAAAATACTTGTTAAAATCCTAAAATTTTGTATTATTTTGATTCGTTCGTAGTTTATGTCTATCTTTGTCGGGTACAGACTGAAAATACGTTTAATATATACATAGCTTTCGGTAATTTTAATCAAAATTATATTGAAGAGAAGATATTTAATTAATCGGTGGGTTTTAGCTATTTTCGAGTTTCTTGAGCTGCAACTGCAACTGATTATGTGTAAATAATAATTAAGTGAATAAATAAAATAATTCAATAAACATTCAATGTAACCGTTTCCAATTTTAATGATCATTTAACGTCATTAATCAATTGAAGCATAAAATTATCAATTTTAATTTTGTTTGCTGTAATGAAATTATTATTTCATACTCAAGTGGCAAAAACATTAATGTAACGGACTTAAAACTGTTTATTTTTAGACTTTTTTGTATGTAATTTTTATTATTTTATTCAAGTTTGTTGTGTAAAGGCGCGTTTATAGTGTAGTACCTACTCATTACTTATTTATCCGAAAGACTACAACTTACTAACGGTCGACTACAGGTAATGCGTCTTTCCTCATAACCAGGACCGACAATTTTACGTGCCCTCCGAGCCACGAAAACAATAAGACTTTTTTCACACTAGCGCTCATCTATCTACCGATACAAGTCACCACGCTATGATGCTTACGTTTTTAATCCTTGTTTTTATTGAACAACAACCTGCTTAGCAGTATGTCACAATGTCCGCGAACAAATCTTGATCCAATTATCGAATTGTTAGAAAAGATGAGTAACGAGGCGAGGACGAATTCTTGCAACGCCTGCCATTAATTATTCAGCGAGATGTATATATTTAGACTATACTATTAATTGGTATCGGAGATTTTGTATAATGCCATGTTTGAATTATTTAAACATAACTTTATGCCTCCAAGTAAATTGGAACAACGTACTCTACAGCTGTTTGCGTGGACCATTATAAAATATGTATTATATAAAGGAATCGTTGTTTTTGTGTTTCAGGAATTCTTTAAGTTTAGAACTGCTTTTAAAAGAATACATTTTGTTAAAATACAATTTTCTCTCCAGAGAAAATATAAAATTAAATTGAATACAATATTTCTGTCGAGTTTTAACTACGGCCACAAGTGTTTTCTAACGCGTTAAGGAGCGCGTTAACTATGACATGCTTAGCCATTACTTAGCTAATTAATACGTTAATCGACATATAAATTAATGAAAATTTTAATATGAATAGAAATGTACTAACGTTGTCGAGCACTTTTAACGCATTAATTAAAGCATATATAGCAGCTGTTAGCACTAACATTAATGTTAATATGATAGGGACTTTATAGTGTAGTTATTTATATTGGAAGTTAATGCATATTATATTAATAGTATAGCAGTTATAGCCTAGTGGTTCAAATGCTGGTTCAAAAAAGTTATGTGCGTATTACAAATTAATTATCACTTGCGTCGGTGAAGGTAAATATTCTGAAGAAACCTGCACACCCGAGAGTTCTCTATAATGTTCTCAAAAGGTGGATAAATCTGCCAATCCGCATTTGGCCAGCGTGATGAACTATGGCCTGTATGCATTATGAGAGGAGACTCGAGCTCAGCAGTGGGGGTTATGGTCTATGATGATGAAAACAATATTATCAGATATTTCGCTTCTTTACCTAATATCTCTTCCTATTAGTTAGTTACACATGTTTTAAACCAAGTACTCAAAAATTATTCTCTTGTAAACAAATTGAGTTCTTTATTCACCGCTGTTCCACTACTTTGGGTAACTCAGTACAGCGGTTACCTGCACCAAATGCACAGTTATTAGTGTAAAGTTTGTTGAAAACAAGCTGAAAGTGTCGTGCGGTTGCAACGAGCGGTTGTCGTATACAAACTGGACGGTGATAGTGTAACTGGAGTGGAGAGTGGAGTAATTAACGGAATACTTCGAACTATTAAAGTAAATATAAGCTGTGATAGCCTAGTACTGTAGTTCGAACTGTTTAGATACACGATGTACCCCTCAATACTGTAGCTAGTCCACGTCTCCACTTCAGTCTCATCCAGCCTTCCATGCCAGACGGTTGCCTCCAACTTATTCTAATTATTTTTTTAAACCCTTCAACCTTGAGACTCGTAACATAACGGTGGTATCCAGAACGTGGAACATGAGTTCGAATCCTGCACGCTCCTCTGGGTTTCAAAAAGTTATGTGCGTATTACAAGTTAATATCACTTGTTTCGGCGAAGGACATCATGTGGAAACTTGCACACATAAGAATCTCATCAAGAAAGATCTTTCAGTCCGCATTTGGCCAGTGTAGTGGACTACGGCATTATATTGTGAGAGGAGCCTGAGCCTAGCAGTGGAACAATTATGAGTTATGATGATGATGATGATGATGATTAAAGTAAAAATTGCAGGTTAGTAACGCGTGGTGCTTCTGTTGCGAAGTTATACCTATTCAAACCAGTAGTAGGTTGTATACCGTACTCGAATCGGTTTTTGTGTGGTTTACTGTACTAGCAACTAACATTGTATAAGCTATAAACATTATGTTAGTAGCTAGAATTAATAATATACATTCTTACTTCGTCATCATTTTGCTCAAATCTAACGTTGATAAGCTATTCCTTTGTATTATAGTCATAGTTAAGTATTTATTATATTTTCTATCTCGCTAAGTTAGACAATATGTACAAAAACTATATATCAAGCTCTTGCGAATTATGGAACTGGCAAATCCCCACTTCATGGATGTTTATTGGATATTAGGGAAAGAATCTCAAAGAGGCGTGTTTCAGTTATCCACCACAGTGACTGTAGATTTATTGTATCGCTTCCTATCAAAACCAACTTTCTTGGATAAAACGTAAGATTACGCTAACATTTTCTGGCTTATTATCCTTCGTATTGAATGGATAAAAGCCATATTCTGGATGAATCTAAAGTTTCATATCGCGTAGTACATACTACGAGTTTACAGTTAAACGCTTGAACTAAAGTATTTATCTCTGCCGAACTACGGACAATGAAATAGTACCTTACTCCTCCTGTTAGAGGGCGCTGGGTTATAGAGGCTGGCTTAGGTTGTAAGGATCACCCAGTCCAATATACTTGCATAGACAAAGCGTTTATGAAAATTGGTTGAAAAAAGATAAAATATTAAGTCATTGTTATCTTCAAATAATTCAATATCAAAACACACGATGACCACTTACCCACAAAATGTTCTTTAATTAAAGTACAATTCTAATTATTAAGATTTTCACAATATACTTACCAACATATTTTTTAAAGATTTATATTCAGGATACTTACTATGCAAACATTTCCACATATGAGAATGTAAGATGCGTTCTTATTTTAAATTTGACCACAATCTAATATAAATGAAATTAAAGCTTCATATATTTACCACAAAATTCCGCTTACACGTAGTAGTTAGGAACAATAAAATTCTCCTGAAATCTGCGATATTAAACCCACACACATAAATTCACATGACACACACTAA
Source organism: Calpodes ethlius (assembly GCA_018251375.1). Lineage (NCBI taxonomy): Eukaryota > Metazoa > Arthropoda > Insecta > Lepidoptera > Hesperiidae > Calpodes > Calpodes ethlius. Next base: position 8,111 of record DWPA01004620.1, on the reverse strand, counting down.
GTTCACCGCGTCACGTATAAAGGCCTCTTGCCAAACTCAAGCATCGTTCCTTTGTCAACCTTTGTCAAGAACAAAGACCTGATTATAGCATCGCATACATTCATGCCGTAATTACTATGTTAATAATACAATTTTAGGAATCTTCCTCTGGAAATAGTGAACCCTGTATAGTTCTGATCCGTGGTTTTCTGGATTCTTATTTTGAAAAAACTTAAGAAGTATCAATTAGATCATGAAAAATATAATTTAAGTTCAAGGTAAACAGAAGAAAATACTTATATCATAGTTAATAGCATCAGGCGTTACTTTGCGGAAATCCATTGCCATTAAGTTATTATTAGTCTACTTTGCAACAATCTGTGATTAAAATGTATGACAGTATATACTTCGCATGTTTTAAAGCATATACCGTCATATATTTTAATCGCGGATTATTGCTAAGTAGAGTGATAATAACTTAATACTTATATCAGTAATAAAATGATGATTTTTTCTCTGAAATTTTTCGAAATATTATAACGTACGTAATCAGAAACCAACTATAAAATAATTTTTACTTCGTTTAACTCCATTTTATAAGAGACTTAATATCCAAGGATTCACGATCCTTTAAAAGCAGTGGCACAATTTGTATTCAAAATTTTCAGTTAATGTTCAGTTATTCAAGGGCCCGCGATAACGGTAATCACCCATTTTTCAGGCTGTGTTGTCAAAATGACGTTCATTAGTGTAAGTACAAGATTTTTAAGACTTGGAACTTGAAAACACTTAGTGTCCTTACGCTTAGTCTATTTAAGTACGCCTTTTAAATACTGCACACAAATTCCGCAGAACGAGATAGCTCAGGACGTCCTTATGAATGTGGAATTTTATTCAAAAATCCTTGCACGCTGGTTAAGAGCGATATAAATGTAAAGCTGAAAAACGTTGGAGGCATGAAATGGAAAAAAAAATATCCTGGAGGCCTCTCAAGCTGTGCAAAGAGCCTGCTTTCTACGTTTGCATACGAACACTTTCAGACTGTGTCCGCTTTTAAAATCTTAAGACGTTCGCCGGACGTTGACCTCGAGAATTGTCATGAAAAATTATGGTAGGCGTGTCGCTGTGATGTGCATCAAGCATTTAGTGTGAGAGTGTTTCACGTTCCTACTTATAGTTCGTATTATGTACGAAGTAAGAAAATATTAGGTTCCGCTAGGTTCAGCAGCCTCAGTCCATATGAGCAAATCACGGTTGTATTTGGAATAAAATGTATTTATATATTAATTATTAGACTTTAGTTACACAGTTTAAAATATTTTAAATTAAGTTATTAGTTACTACATTATACATATATTTAATGGCTATTTTTGGGGCTTTCCACCGCTTTCAGTTCAATTCAGGCTCACTTACGTTGAAGGTTATGTACAAAACTCTTCTAATTGTAGCTCGCCGAACTCTGGATCACCCAGTTTAATCTTCCTGATTTAATTACCATCTTTCGTGCAAAATCAATTTTCCGTTGTAATTTCGGAGAGCCAGAAGGTAATAAGAGTTTCTTCCGCTTTATCTTTTAACATTAACATCAGGTAGCTCGGTTGCTCTTTAATCGGCTACGTTAAAAAAATAACATTAATTATTCAAATGTTTTCCAGTATGGTTAGTGCAAGAAACTTATTAAAAACCTATTAATTATTACCTTGAAGCCGATTTACTCTTACGTCATAGAAGAGGGAACGGAACGCAGGCTAGCTATTTCATTCTCTCACCGAATAGGCTCTTTATAAGTTAGTGCGCACAACATCATAGAATACATCGCCACTTACCATCAGGTGGGATAGTAGCCAAGCACTGACTTATATTATATAAAAAAAACCGTTCACCTAGCGAATGACGATTGAATGAATGCGTGAGGAATGAATGAATGAAGGAATGAACTCATGTACCTGATTCCTGTGCACATTATTCACAACGTGTTCCGTAGAATACTGAGAAGCTGGTTATCCTGCGTCTGTGCTCTCGTATTATCAGATTGGCCTCTGCCTAGTGAGGATTTTAGATGTCCATAATATTTTTAAATATAACACAAGTAACTAAGGCATAAACTAAACAATGATCTTAAATGAAAATACCTGCCCTACATCGGCAATGTACCTAAAATCCTTCGTTTGGTAGTATATTACGGCTACTTATTTTTAAAATATATAATTATTAACCCCAATAAAGCTAGGACCAGCATAGAAATTATTCGTACTGTATGTTCATATTAGAATACATTTTAGGTTAATGCTTAACCTCTTATCTCAACAAGATAGCTCCTAAAAAGCTATGTGTCTATAAGTATAACCACGTAGACAGTAGATACGATATCCTTTATATCAGGAGCAACTCGGTGGTTTTCATAAGTAGTAGTGTTTGTTCCTTTTTTGGTACGACGCCACAGATTGTCATCCAAAAAACGCCGACTCATACCCATTGAGCCCTCAAAAATTTAGGAGCGCACCTCAACCTTATCCTTATTCTGGAAAATTGTTGACGGCGGAGAAAATATTTTAATTTTATTTCACTTGCTTGTCGAGTAGAAACGACTTTACTTAACGCGTTATTTGAAGTTGATTAAAAACTAGAGATCTTGAATATGATTAAAATTTTGAGTCTAAACCTTCATTTTAAATATAAAATTTAAATTGTCATTCAATTTAAGAATAATAATACAAAAAAATCACACTATTGCTGCTGTTTACAAACATTGCAATTGTAAATCTGTTTTGATTACTAAATAAATCTTTTTTTTTTATCTCAAATATTTTCAATTAAGTTGTTAGCTTAGCTTTGTAAACTGCGTTAGGTCTAAGGTAATTTTGATCACGGTGTTTTTCAATCTGATTATAACATTGCTATGTGTTTTCAAATCGTCAATGAATAGGTTTATAGTTTGAGTTCGAACCCATGTACGGTTGTTTCGGGGCGGTGTTCGCTACACCTATATTTGCCGTGTAGTAAATTGTTTTGTAACCTTTTTTTTTTGTCTAAAGGTAGTATATTGTTGCCTGTTACACTTATACAAGAGACAAACATCTATACTCAGGGAGAGTGACACATATGTGACCAACTTCGAGTATGATAAATATTAATGATTGCTTACTGGACGATTACTAATATGTACTTATAGCACTAACTTACACTAACAGTCCTAACTTTTACAGCTTTCTCACTTACGAATAATAACTGATATGACTGACTGATTCTTGTAGTTATTTCTGTATTATATGTTTAAAATACGAAGTATTACAACTATTTTACGATTGAGATAATCACAGTTGCAGATAACATTATGTTTTGAGAATATACCCTATAATATAATATATTTTATTATTATATAATACAGCTATATATTAAACAAAATTGAAAGAAAGACATTGATTTTGTTCATTTCGAAAATATTGTGACAGTGGCGCCATCTGTCGAAAATTGATCGTATCTACTCAGGAACTCGTGGGCTTATACATAACAACTTTGCTAAATATCATCACATGATCAAATGCATAGTTTACGATTCTTAAAGGACGTAAAGTCAAAGGTAAATTTATATATATATATATATATATATGCGCATAAACTTTCTTTCTTCCTATTATCCATTTAGCCAGCAACACATAGTTGATGTCTTTAGAGTTGCTACGTCTACGGGCATCTATACACCAGCAGTTCGATTTTCAACTAGTCTGTCGGATACTTACATAAAAATTTACAACATATTATATATTGGCTTAAAAGTAGACGGTGCAGGTCCAGTTTATATGCAGGTGTTTATTTCCCAATTGCACCGATATGCATAATAAAATATCGCAGTTCATTCAAGAAGTATCCTATTCCTTGCAAGCTAGCTCGCTAGCGAGAGTACCATTAATTTCATAATATACGCGTACTATTAATAATTTAAAGCAAGCCGGATACACGTCTGTCACAGAATAACGGCGGTCATGTTTCGGGAGCCGAGCCAGTCTCAGACGGGGCCTGATGAATATTTTACTTCATTACAACGTCTGTCGCGCTTACCTTCTGCAGTATTAAGTGTGATGACGTGTCTAGGAGTGACGGTATTGTGCTATAGTGACGGCTTCGTGATAGTCTTTGATTGTCGTCGCCCAAAAGTTATGTTTATCTGTCTAGATTCAGCTCAGTCAGAGAGCCAGAGGCGGATTTGTGATAAAATATCATTTGACAGGAAATACTAGATTGTTTTTCGAGAAAGCAAACTACTTTTAAGGCATGAGTGTTGTTCTTTTTTACTTGACAGAATCCAATATGACCATGACAAGGCAATCTTAAAGTTTATATATTTTAGTATATATCTTTTATTGTAACTTAACTAATTAATTCAATTCTGTTAAAATTATTACATGATCAAATTATTTATTTCTTCTCATGATGTAATTGGAAAAATGAGTAAATGAAACATATGTAAGTTCATCATACTATATTTTTAATTTAATAAATAATTTGCATGCCATTATTGTCGGCAGATGTGAGCGACTCTAGATTTTGCAAATAAATGATCATTTATCATTAAATCGGGGGTATGTGTCATAAAAACTTTCTTAGTCAGGTTGATCTAATTTTGAACGAACGTGTCTCGAGACATATCCGTTATGAGCATTCGCCGACATTGTTAAATTAGTAACTCATATATAAACATAGATTAATTATTCACAGTTAAAAGTCACAACATGGATCTTATAAATTCATTTACATGTATAGTCCTTTATGTGCGCGAGCGTACGTAATGTATACTTCCAACGTATAAAAGTCACGCTAATTTCCACGACGCGGCCAATTAAAATTTTAACAAGTGCGCGCAAAATTTGTCAACGAGCCCGCTATTACCCACTCGCATCGTGATGAAACACGTCTGCTTCATTATCTGTGGGCCGATTTCTTTCAAGCCTCAGTCACTGTTCTCGGCACACGTCGAGACCTCTCAAAAATTCATCGCCCGTCTGCTAGCTCTGAATGGAGTTTCATACGTACCGACATCACAACTAATCTGCTTAATAAGTGATACAATGTCGTCGTGCGCTGATGTAGGTACTTGAACATACACGACTCATTGTATACGATGAATGTGTCTATGCGATACGATTTTTTGAGGGATATGCAATTGTATGTTTGAAGGTTTTGCTTGCATCGACCTCAAAGAAATTATAGGTCCAGCTAAGCACTTGAAAGCTAACACTGTCTTTCTATTTAAAAGTTTTTATTTAATTTGCAATGTTTGATAGTTTTTGTATGTTTTGTTGGGTCACATCTTGGAAGATTAATTAGAACAATTTCCACGTATTCTATGAAGTTGAAATTTCACACATTGCTTTAGTTCTAATGACAATACTTTACGATAAATATTAGCCGATACTAAACTAAGGGTTGGCTCCAGATAAAAAATCTTCCCAATTGTTAACAGATTATTTTTTTTTTATTTCAATTATAAAAGCGTTTTGTTAGTTTTGTAAACTATAAAATTATTTCTCTTCTCTTTCTTAACCGGCAACGCGTCGGTAATAAGTTTACTATTACTGATGTCCATAGCTGACAGCATCCACTTACCGTCGGTTTGCTTGCTTGTCTGTCAGCTTTACGTAAGATAATGAAAACATTGCGTGAGAGATATTGAACACAAGTCGATTAATGAATATATCTCGAATAGATCCACGTTAATCACCAAACAGTGCGTCATTCAAACCTAATTACAGAGCTGCGAAATAAGTTTTTAATTCGCAAAAAGCTTGTTAGTGTTATCTTGCTATATCCGAATAGCAAGCGGCTGACGTAATCTTAATTACTTTCATATTATTCTCATAAATTTGTCCGGATATCCGTACGTGCTCACACCAATTTATATTCAGTTTATTACATCTTACCCTGTAATTAATTTCACGTGGCTTTATGAGTAAACACAAACACAAATTATAATGAGATGAATCCTGTTTGTCTTTCGTGTGCGGTAATTGGATGTGGGGATTAGATTGTTGTACTATGTTTGGGGTATAAATAGCTATGATTATTAATTATTAATAACAATTTGTATGTGAATTCATAGAGTAAAGATACTTTGGCTAATTTTGGGGTGATTGAATCTTTAAGTTGAAATCAAGTAGAGCCTTCTTGATTCACGTTGCCTTGCAATAAAAACAATGTAATATTATTCGGATATTTTTTCTATACTAGAGCTGACCAAATGGAAAAATGCATAAAAATATGTGGGCTTACCATTTACATATTTAACCAAGTTATAAGGGTAAGACAATAGAAAATATTTGATGTTTTCCTCAAAAATCTAATTAAATTATTAATTTATGTTCATAGATAGATTCATAGATAGATATTCATAGTCTAATTTTTACTAGGGAGAGAACCCTGGAAGGCCACTTCTTCATTGAAAAAAAATATATAATTCAAGAGGTGATGCTACCAACACTTAACACTAACATTGACAAGTTTGGGAGAACCTTTAACCTCTACGTCACTCGCAAGTGTACATGATATTAGTATATGTTAGTGTGTACAGATATCGTGTTGCGTCGTGCAATGAAGACACAGTCTATGCCGTGGTTCATACGATTCGTTCAAGCGAATGAAAGAGACATAGCCGATATTCATCTTGTCTCTTGGTACGGTTCATCCTACATTAAATTTACAAAGGTTTATCCGCTATTTGAGGAATCTTTTCCCCTAGTTACCAGCGAACTGCTACAGAGTAGTTTTTAGCTTCGAATATAATAATTTGGATCATGCAGTAAAATACTTTATTTATATTTCACGATGATAGTAAACAAGTTTTTAGCAGGGTACTAATCTGTCGTGAATATTTTATCAATTATGAATTCAAAGTTCAAATACGTGTAATATTATTATTGTTTGAGTAGTTCTAGCCGCAAGTGATAAATAACGTTTGTAGCGACCAGTTGAATAGCCTTTGCTCGCGTTGGCCCATATTTCCAGCAAAACAAAAGTAAACAGCAGTAAAAGTCAATAGAAGTAGAGTAATCAAATGGCCGTGGGGGGTTTTGTAGTTAGCTTAGAGACTAAAAGATATGAAAGTTGAACTATTGCTACAGGGTTTAATTTGTCCACATGTTTTATGTATTTACTTTAAACTACTTTATACAAGCGAGCTGTTCCATGGTGTTCAATGCAGTCAGCGTGGTTCAGAAATCTATCAATAGATGGCACTTTACTACTTTCTGAATCACGCTGACAAGGTATCTTGTACATAATATAAGTAGATCTGTCACTTGTCATTAAAATGTCATGGACTGGAATTTGAAGAAGTTTTATTTTATACATTATATTTATGGGGCTTTCACAGTCTGCAATTAAAAAAAAGTAAAGATTTGAAATTGTTATATCGTAATCACTCGTGTTAAATGTGGATTCTTGTACAAATTTCAAACGTTTTCAATCAGGTGAATTGTACGTGCGAAAATATTAAATGTTAGAACATTCAACAATGCAATCAATGCTCCTATACAACCAGACATGAACCCAATATACAGCGAACCAAAATATTGCAGCAATTCGTTGAAAAAGGTAGTTACTGCAAATCCGTATAACGATGGGGACAGTACACCGAAATAATTGACTGACTGTTGAAATTGGACGCGCTCGACACGAGCGTGCGTAAAATTGTCCACAGACCTCGTTAGCACTGGACTAGACTGCGACTATAGGTATTAAATTTGTGTGTCGCTGATGTTTTGTTAACGGTCCTTTAATCCGGCTAACGAGACTTTAGGGACGGTAGCGACATCGTGTACACGCGCCTATGGAGCGGGAATAATGAATCACTTGGTAACCATTTTCGTAGCTTTGGTAACGGTGATAATTAAAATCAAAGAAATTAAATGTAATAATTTCTTTGCAAATATATAGGTAATGTTAGTGAGTTTGTATGTAGGAGTTTTTCCGAAACTGGGCATCCGATTTTAAAAATTATTTCGTCCATAAAAACCTACGTTCTCTCCGTGTTAAAATTCTAATTGCACCAGTGCGAAGCCGGCACGTGCCGCTGTTTAGAAACAAAACACAAATGAATTTTAGTGCTAACTACATGTTTGCACATTTTACGTGCTTTT
>DWPA01004619.1:0-12653 GCA_018251375.1 Calpodes ethlius | reverse complement strand
CGTGATAAGTTTTTATTCTATTGTAAATAGAATACCAATGCATATACCTTCATCTTTACTATTTTCATGTAAAAAGTAGCCTTTGTACTCTTCATTCTCCCATCTATCTCTACACACACAAAAAACAAACACACTTTCGCATGTATAATATTAGTATATAAGTATAGATTGATAATACTCGGTCAGCGGTATTAAACTCCATAATATTAGTGTTTAATTAAAACAATTATAAAAGTAACTTCCAAATTTAAATCAGCAATTAAAAGAGGATTCGTAGATAATTTTTTCCACTCAAAACGGACACTTAAGCAAAAAGCAGTTACTTGTTGGATTTAAAGGGAAAGTAATTCATAAAGTGGCTCAATATGAAATTCTCGCTTAAAATTAATTTGCAGAATAGGTAAAGTAAGATAAACGAGCATTTGGGGAAATTTGAATTAGAGTTAGTTTCGTTTTCATTTTCCTGCTGTGTAAAATAATTTAAATTTTTATTACCGCTGAAAATATTCATAGAATTACGGAGCGGTGCTCAATTATGATTAGTCGTTGCGGGCTATTGTTTACTTAACATTGTCTTTTGTTTAAAGAAGATAAAGTAAAACGTAGAAAAAAGAAAAAAAAAAAATTAACTTACGAGTACATGTATTTATTAAAATTAAATTAAAATGTGAGTTGTATGCGAACATTGAAGAAACCGTCCGCTTCATTATAGTACTACTGATTGATCCGCTCAAAGGACCATTTTTGTAAATCAAATATAAACAAAACATAACGGCGGTCTCTTCTAGTTCAAATATAGAACAGATTTTTTTTTTATCGTTGGAGTCGAGTTCACGTCAGTTACATATGTATGTTCAGGATAAAGATCCATCTAATTCTAATGCGATATCACATACTTGGTTATTAGCGCTCTTAAATATATGACGACTTAATATTATCATATCAGAATAATAAACAATGGAACAATTTTCTGATATAAGGACAACTCGATGAGGACAAGGATCGCAGTATGCATTTAATAATGCAAGCGCTACAGAAACATTAATTTTATAGATTTTGTTGTCTGTGTAGCTTAATTTCCATTTAATCCATACACACTACAATGCGAAATGCGAATACATGCGAAAGTGTGTTAGCCTGTTTGTTTGTCCTCCTTTCACGGTAAAACGGAGCGTCGCTTTGGTATAGTTTTTGGTTCGGAGATATGTCTAATAACAAAGCGTTTCCTAGCAACCAGTGAAAGAAAGGAATTAACAACCTTTTCATTTCTGTTACTTTCTCACACTACTGAATATTCTTACATTCAATACGTTTTTTGTCTAGCTTTATTTATCATGAAGTTACAGAGAGTAGAAAATGCTCTGGAAAGCTTCGAAAAGACAATATCACGGCTGCGCTCGACTTGCGAGGGCATTACTGTGTCCAGATTCAACAAGTACACACTAAACATTGGTACCGTGATTCAGCAATACCGAGAAGTCGCTTCATTAACCTCATTATGATGTATTCGGGGAGGTCAGTCGTTGGGAACAGTCGCGCATAAATAGTGATAGTGTCGCGCACTGCAAATCCGATTCGTCGCTAAAATCAGCGATGCATTTGCAAGTTTACGGATTACGCTACCGTATCGCTACAAAAAGTACACGTTTGCAGTGCATTGTTGTAGACTTTAGATATAGTTAACAGTACCGAGCGTTACTTTGCGGAGATCTATTGTTATTAAGTCATTATTAGTCTAATTTGCAACAAAAAAACAAAACAGCAAGGTAGCCCGAACACAGAACTGATAATTATTTTGTTACTGTAAATAGAAATAGTGTTCAACTACATTTGCATCGTATTTGATACAGTACAGCCATGTATTTCTGAGTAAACGAACACTTTTTAGATTCGGCTAGTTATAAAATTATTACTTTGATCTCTTCAAGAGTGAAGGTGCGATCCTAAAAGTATTTAGAATAATATTTTTATCATATCTATTCGAAAAGAGCTACTTGGTCCCTCGCAAACAGGGACTTAAACAGCATTTTTATCCCTAGGGCTAAAAATAAATATTGGAATAAAGAATGTGAATATAAGTTTCAATCACAAAACACAAAAATAACTCACTGTCTATGAATAAGTTACAATATGATAAAGCAAACCGAGCGTGAGCTACGAATAAATAAAAAAAAACTTTATGAACAAATAAAACCCGTGCGAATTCCGCCTTCGTAATAGTGCATCTACTGAAGTCAGAATTTTATTTAATAACTTTTACCAAAAAAACATGTATTTTCTCTTCAAGTAGTACACTATTATTATTCGTAAGTTTCACCTTACAATTTTCTCATAAAGGAAGATTAAAACCGGAGTGTCCCCTTCATAGGCGACATTATATTATAGTCGACTACTTAAAATTCTTCTACAGAGATATGTTGCGAGATGAGAAGCGAATTTTCTCAAAGTATGTAGCGTATTTCATTAACTTTATATCTAAGGAGTGAAGATTGTATTTACAATGTAACTTTATTACTGCGTGATTTAGACTATGTGTATTTTTTAATCTCAATTGTTTTTTTAGCGGCGGTTTCGTGGTAAATAATAAAAAAAAAACCTATAATTAAGAAGTATAATTTTTATGTAGTTCCTATTTACGTAAATACGTATACGTTAAAACGACGAGTGCACGGATTTATTATGTACTTTAGACGTGTTGGCTCATTACTTAGGTAAGTATGCTTCTTGAGCAAGTTAGTTACATAGTTATGTAACGGTGAAAGATCGTTCCATTTCACCGATATACCTCTGAATCGGCGTCACTCCAATAGGCACGGTTTTCTATAATTGATTTAGAATTAATTTGTTGTTCACGGCAAAGTTACCGTTTTAATTAAAACTGCGAAATTAAATTCGTCGGTTCTGGGTATACTCATTACGTACAGCGTATAGGTACGAATCAATCCAACAATCAAAATATTATGTAAAGGTGAATAACTAAGTTTTTAGTAACCCGTTCTTTCTCGATCCAGCAAAAACTAATTGGTCTATGAATAAGGCAATGACGTCATTTTCATTTCTAATTTTTGTTTGTTGTTTGTTAAGGTTTGTTTTACAAGCTCCGATCTGAGGGGTGAGGGGTGAGAGACCATCTCTCCTCAAGGGTAGCGATACATCTGTGGTTAGTTTTAAGTATGACATATTACTTGTAACTAATACTCGTGAGGAGATCCGAGCCCAGCAGTGGGTCACTTATGGGTTGTGGTGATGGATACTTTGTAACAGGACTAACCTACATCCTACATCTACAGTCCTAATATTTTTAGTCCTATTGCTAACGAATAAAAACAACTATTCTACAGTCCTATTGGCAGTTTGTTACAGATCTCCATGACCGGCAGGGAATACACTGCAATCTCATTTGATATCCTTACCACATAAAAATACCAATCTGGGTAGCTACCACTACCACATATGATATATCCTTATATCGTCTTATCCTACGAATAAAGGCGTAACCGCAAAATGCTAAGATTTCAGGAAACGGTTATTAGTGTGTGACTTAAAAACTATGTGGCATATTTGAAATATTTACATTCAAAAAATTGTTGAACTTCTCCAGGATTGGTGTGAAATAATAAATAATCCTTTTTATTTAACATTTCTGTTATTTATTTATCTTATGTACCTGCTCGCCGGAATTAAGTTGTATGATCTGTTGCATTAATTAATCCTTGCCTTGTTCCACGTTTCCACCAAATTCCACGAGTTCATCACGTTGACCATCAATGCGTTTATGATCCCTCTGGAGATGAACATGTCCAAGGACAACGGTTTAATTTAAGCATTGTAACCTCTGTTGTCCTTCACCGTCTATAGACATAAAAATTAAGAATAAATAAATATAGATAAGTAATTATATTCATCAACGTTACTAGAGATACATAATATTGCAGAAATTAATTATGAAATATTAATTATTTATAAATTTCACTTAGTGAATTTGTAATTGATCAAAGCCCAAGTTATGAGAATAATTTATTTAGTATTAAGTTCTAATAGTATTAAATTTTATGAGTGGACAACGTCAGTTTTACTGGAAAAGAAAATGTAAGGTGAATAAATGGATGTACGCGATCGGAGCAACAGAAGAAATCATCTGTTGTTTTGGCGGAAATGTGAAATAACGGAAGACAATATCATATATTAACCTTGGCGGGTAAGTCGCAGCACATTGTTTTTTTGTTTTAACAAAGTATACGAATATAAAAAACCTATAAAAACCATATCGAAGTATACATATTCGGTTTGAAATACAAACGTAAGGAAATGAGAACATTTCCTCGCGTCGCGTATCAAAGTCGACTCACACATTTTTATATTGATAATTATTGTAAACAGCCGACAAATTACCGATGTACCTGATGGTAATGGATCATCTTACCGGGCGACGAGACGAGACTTAGACGAGAATGGATGAGTTGGAGTCAAGGATGGATGGATAAGGTCATTGGCCTAGCGAAGTTACCATAATGCACTCGGCGCTGTTGTTTCTTGTGTTCGCATGGAGTCACAGATGCCTGGAGCTTAATAGCATGAACTAGAGTTTCGAATTTATTTCGATTCGTTTGTCGAATTACTTATTGTGGCGTGTTAATACTATAGGTAATATTTGATGTACGAAAAAAATCGAATACGTCCCTTCATTCCATAAGCAAAGTAATTAAAAGAGGTCGTCATCACCCACAAATATATGATGATTGGTTAAAGTAATTAATAAAATTGTTGCATAATTCAGAGACACAGTATCATTAATATTATTTGTGATATTAAAAGCCCTCACCCGACAAAGGTTGGACAGAAACTTATTTTCACGAGTTCTTTAAGCCCCTCTTATCTTAAGTGGGAGATGTGATTTTTTTGCCGAAAAGCCACTTCACCGCTTTTATCTAGGCCGTTTCAAGTGATAAATATTTATTGCTACTATCAAGATTTAAATACGAGGGCGAAAACGAGATGGCTGATCTCTCGCCGGGTATTATTAAGGTTATTGTGGGAAATTATAACGTTTTTATTGCACGACGATAAGGACAGCAATTATTTTTGTCACTTTCTTATTAATCCCAAGATGGAGAAACTTTAGAACGTAACTTGAATTGTGCTTAAAGTATAAAAATGTGTAAATTGTACACCAATATACCGCTGTAGAACGATGCGGATGACAGTTGTCAACATGACATGACGATAGTAACGGACGGTGAATACGTTTTTGTGCATGTCAATAAATTTCAGCGAAAAATTCAATCAACAAATCTATAGTAGCAGTACGTTTTGTGACGAAAAAGTTACTTTCCATGAAATACTAACACGTATTTTATAGATACAAGAATACAAATATATGACCATTCTCCTGGTGGTAAGCGGTTTCCGCCGTTTTTGGACATCATCAAAACCAAAGTCATCATAGTTGTTTTACCAAGAAAGGAAAAAGAAGAAGAATAATAGAAAGAAGCCTCTAGCTGAAACATGGCACACGTTTGGCAGCTGACTCAAGGGAGAAGGCTGTAACTAACCAGCTCTTACTCAAAAGTAATAATATTAATGAATTATCTAAATATTTTCAAGAATAAGATTGTCATAAGACCAAAGAAACTAAAAAAAGTAAAAGGAAACTATTTGACAACTATAGGCCGCAACACGCTGTTATGAACAGAGAACAGGGTGTTAAAAATTCTCAAGTAAACGGTGACACGATGAAACTCGGCCAGCGCCGCCGCCCGCCGTGCAGACACGGCACTTACAGACGAGACACTTCATTACTGTCAGCGTGCGCGGGCATAATGGCGTACGTCTGTCATCAGCGACCATCACACTCAAACTGTGACGTTTTACTATGATTTCTGATCAATGGAACTTCTATCTTCTTGCTCGCCTCCCTAGGTAGAGCATTTCGTTGGACATGAGTCCATCTTGATCTGATCTGTAATAGATTTTATACACTGTGTTCTAACAAGTAAATACTTTGACTTTATCATTTTCCTATATCTGCGAAAAAATTGGTACATGTCCAATTAAGCGAAGCCGTTCCTACCCTAAGCCACACTGTAACACTTACTTTTAAGTTTCTGCTAATGAGACGAAAATCTTTATCAGATTGCTCGCGTTATAGTCTGTATGTCCGTTTATCGTATTTGATTTTTTGCGAACCAGAAAATTGGAAATTATAAACTATATTATATATTAACAATTTCTGGTTTCTGTTTTTTAACCCGAGAAAGATAGTTTATAGGAAAGCCTGTACCAAAAGCTATAGTCCGTAAACCTTTATTATAATCAGTCAATATTAATTAACATTTTTTATAGTGTTATTAATATCTGATAGAGGCGCTGTTGGGACACGCTGATTATTGATACATCATCATCATCATCACAACCCATAACTGAACCACAGCTGGGCTCGCATCTCTTCTCACAATGTTTGGGTACATGCCATAGTCCACAACGTTGGCCAAGGATTAGTAGACGTCATACACATTCGAGAACACTACGGAAAACTCTCAGGTGGGCAGGTTTATTCACGATGTTTTCCTTTTTGTGTGTGCAAAATTCGGACTCACGCGCCCACGTTCGGGAAACCAACGTTCGAACCACTAGTCTATCTCTATCTATCGATCATCGCGGCTATTTTTATAACATTAACGGTTACAAGATAGGGAGTTTGTGACTCAATATCGAGTCCCACGGTGAGATCGTATGTAATAAATTATATCGGCAACGCGTTTATCCCCACACCTAGTATTGTGTACGACACTAGCGTTGAAGGGAACTACATTAAATTTCACAAGCCCATTGTGCGGGTTCAATATATAGCCCATGACATGATTTATTGTCTATAGGTTAAATGTACATATTGCTTTAGGCATCTTGAATATTGTAACTAGTTTTATGATATTCAGTACGGTAGCGGAAAATGGAATTCGTGTCGTCAAACGAGCAACGTGGCTTAATCCATTAGAGGTCCATCAAAAGGCCACGGATATTCTCACGTAATGAAATTCAATACCTCGATATAGAATGTTACTGTTAGTAAGTAAACCAGTTTGAAAGTCCTTATGTTGCCCAAAGGTCTAAGCTTAGGAACAGGCCCAATGAAGAGTTCAAGTTTGATTCTTCATGATGCATGGATAAGTGTTGAAATTGCGATTTTTATTGCAAATTATTTACAACTACAGTCAATTAACGATGTAAATAGGCTTGTGGGCGTTTGGTATTTGGCCTTACTTATTGTGTACAAGTCGTTTAAAGAAGCTTGAAAGGATGATCCGCCCTACTAACTAACTAATAACTGTAAACAAAAATATGATGAGATATATTTTATATGTTATCAAAAACATATATGTACTTAGCGCCTTCGTAGAAAGTAATAAACACATGACTCCTATTAACAGATCCGAGTAAAACACACCGTTTCCACAACAGTATGTATGTAAGAAAGCAAGGGAGAATTAATTCTCGAGACGAGGAAACGCAAGAAATTAATCATCACCTTGAATTAATGAGCCGCGACTCGAACGAAGCGAACGACGCAACTAGACGGAAGCACTGCTGGATTTATTAGTCATGTTATACGAATATTTTATACTGAAACACAAAAGATTAAGTCAAACGTAATAAATAACTAGCGCCCGGGGTGGTTCACTTCGCTTGGCTTCGAGAAATATAACGTCACAAATCGTACTGCAGCGTAATTTAATTATTCTGTGCATAAAAAATATATTTTAATTCTTTCAGATTATTTTACACAGTGAACATCTTGACCATAGGTTACATATTAATCTTCATTTCATTGAAATCTAATAAAGCTGCAACTAACACCAAGTTTTGATTGTAATGGTAAACCAAATATGCTAAGGTGCTGAGGCTATAGCTGGGTATTATGCCAGTCAACAGATTAGCGCACTTGTAATTTTTCTTGTATTGACGTTATAACGATATAAGGATAACAAAGAATTTGTTTTGAAGTCAGCCTCTGCGGCCCACGAATTTAGAACACTTGAATAGTAAGAGGGACTGTATTTAGTTAGAGGTCCAGTTATAATCAGATGTGGATAAGAATATCTGTTTGTTTTTAGTTGGTAAGTAAACAGTGGACATTAAGAGTCTTAGTGAAGGTATAGTGCAATTAGTAAATATTAATCGTTAATATTTTGTACAATCAAAGTTGTTGACAGATGCGTTGATATCCCTGAGAACAGCATTTTAAATAACTGTAACGAGTAACCAAGGACGTTTTAGAGTGGAACATAATTGCGTATAAGACAAATGTTACACTTTAGATACAGCTTTATAAGGCAATAATATTGTTTTAGAGGTCAATGTCCAGCAGTGGACTATCAAAGTCTGATAGATAGATTGTTTTAGATTTAAAATGTTTGAACGCTATGGTAGGACGTTTATAATAAATATTCTAGATAGCTACGAAAACAATGACAAACTATATGATTTTTTGACAGACGATATTGATGGGAGGATAACTAAAACGAATACCAAACGTTTTCGGTAATAATGAAATATATTGAATGGAATTAACGCTACGTCACATGTTACTAATAACATTAGAATAAGTCAATGTCAAGTTTGTTTCCAAGAATCGACTTAAAAACGAAAGCACATCTTGTTGGGATTAGTGTATCTATATAGCAGCTATTGTTCGACAGTGCGGCGAGAATGCAGAGACCGTTGGCTAAGTGCATTATGAACGTGCGACGACAGACAACGGACCTTCAGCTTAAACTTTGTCGTTCTAAGCGACACCAGGAAGCAGTGAACGAGCTTTGTCTTGTGAGCAATATTCAGCATTGTACTACGACTTACTACTATGAAACGTACAGTGGTGTTAACTCATATTTCATTATGTTTTGAACATGATTTTTCTCTGAGAGCTCTGATATCATTGACTTATATTCTTTTCTTATATACACATTACAACATTACAATAAAACAAATCAGTGCAAGTTACTTCATATACTTCAGGTACATAAAATTGCCTGGTGATTGATGGATTAGAGTCCAATACCTCTGTGTACCAATATGGATGTGACATGGTTTTCTCCAAAAAAACGTGTTAAAAAAGTTCTTCTTCAGGTCCAGCGTTGCATTGGAGACTCGCCTGATGTTGTTCATGTCTATAGGCGAATATAAAAACGGCCAACAGGTATATCCTACTGCGGGGGTATGAGTGTGTTAGCGTTTAGCGTTTATTATTGCTAGTAAGTCGACAAGGGTGTACGGTGTTTATGAGGTTCCTTACTAGTATGGCTACTGGGCTCGCAAAGGCAATCCTTCTATCTATATAACTTTCAGATCTTTTTAACGTATCCTAATTATGGTATTGGAGATCAAATTGTTTTCTTACTTCTTGTTAATCAAGGATTCGTTTGAGTTTTTGGTATTCGTTACTGAGTGATTTCTATCATGTGATAGGCTATTCTTTAATCGGCTTCCGATAAAAAGAAAGTTTTTCACCTCAGTCTTGCAATGTGGTATTGGCTTGGAATCAAATAATGAAGTTACATATTCTACAACATTATGAAATATTAGATCTAAGTACTTACAGGGTTTCATTATAATAAATTTAATAATTATAAAATTTAATTTAAAGCTCCTAATGTCCAACCACACTCATTTCATTTAATAAAAACCTATCACGACTAAGACTGATGACTTTGCAGCCCTCTCAAGTAGTGTTTCATCTCTTTTCCACAAGTTATCAAGTTATTAGTGTAACAGAGACGGAACTAGCAGGGAAGTCCTGCTCCTAATCGGGCTTCAGTTTAACTCAAACTACAGTTACTGCTGGCCTTCTTATTAAATCCTTTGTCGTAGTCTTTATTATGAGGGGCTAAGGTGTGTAATGGGTCGGCTGAGGCTTAGGTCACCTTGGTTCTGTGTAATGGCCAGTAGCCCTCTCAGGACAGTGGCGACACGAACAAATTAGGGAACAATGGACAATTAAGCCCGTTTCAGACTACGTGGGTTCCAATTATTTGAGGATTTCGTCTGATACGTTATCGTATTCTATTGTACTGAAAAATTGAAGAAACTTTGTGAGGTTATCCATAATTGAACAGCTTGTTTGAGTTTTTGTTTACATTTCGGCATCTGATTGCAAAACGATGTTGTGTTTTGAAATGATTGGCCTAGCATGAAAAAAGTGAATTCCAAGTTTAAATTTTTTAATATAGGTACGTGTATGTATATCTTTCCTGATAAAATAAGCACTTTCTCAATGACAAGGATTGAATGACCTTAGGATTTGAAATAATGACACAGTTTGTTGGTATACGCTCTCGAGTTTATACTGGTCAATTTATTATTATCAATGCTTAAAAATAATGTTTATTCCCCATTAAAAACGTCGTTTTAAATCGTTAAAGCACGACCATTACAAACGCAACAATTGATCTGAAATTCATTGACTCACATTAAAATTTCAGGAAAATCTTCGTAAATACCGAGTATTTAAAGAATTAAATATTCCAACGCACTTTACGGCCGGAACCTTTGAGCTGCAGTTGACATGAATCACTTTACAGTATTGTAAAATACGAGTGACTGCAGTTTTGGTCGGGTGAACAGAAATTGCTGAATGGTTTCTGGTAAATATATTATTGCACTGACTGAGTAAAACTAAACGTTGTTGTGGAAGGTTTGACCTGACAGATAGTAGAGTTACAAGTTGATGCGGTGGTATGTTAAGTTTGAAAAGTTAATATTTTTTTGATCACGCGGTATATACAAAACAGTAGGTTGCAGTAGTAGGAAATGTAGTCGATTGTTCTTGGAGAGAATTTTAGTGTAGAATGAATGCGATGAGAATGTAGAGAGCTAGTAGCACACACGTGGTTTACATGTTCAGTTGAAACCGGTTACATAAAATAATATCATGGATTATGTTCGTCTACAAAGATGACTCAGCCATATCTTTGTGCTAACGTGTTAATTAGCCCGCTAATTACACTGAATATGGCATTAATTGGCTCAGAGATTAATGGGAAATAAATTTTGTAGGTAAAGAATTGTATAACGCTTTTTGGCATAACCTTTAAGGTTATTATTATAAATGTGAAAGTATGTTGGTTTGTTTATCCGTTTTTTATGGCATACGGGAACCCACATATGGTATGATTTTTGGTTTGAAGATATCTGGGAGGACGAAGAGTTATCGCGAAAAAATATGTAATATCTGTGAAAAGATTCATTACGATGTATTATTCAGCCAAATTAAAGACGTTAAACAATAAAGCGTTGCCTACAACCAATGCTGTTCTACATATTTTTACATGCTGGTGAATCCGCAGGCGACATCTAGTTAGAGAATACTACATTATCATTATAACCTTGACATCTGTAAATCCCACAAACTGAACTACAGTGAACAGATAGTGAATGAAGAACTTTGTTTTTTATGTAAAAAGCTAGTTAACGAGACGAATTTCGAGTGTAACCACATATTATCGGTAACACCGTCGCCATTAATCAAGGCCTTTCCGACCAAGAAAGCAGCGCTTATTTCAGCCTATCAGACACTGTAGCGAGACAACTTTTTGCCGTCATACTGTTCGACTTTTTATACCGAGAATGACATATGAATATGGAAGATTTTCTGACGCTCAGACTTTTGGGTTGGCTGGATTACAGTACTTAAAGTTAGCCTCTGGTCATTACCAACTTTAACTTTACTAGATGTAGTCTTAACAGCTCCCTTATGAAAAATAAACATCAAATGATCTTCATATAAATAAAATTGGAGTGTCAGTTTGTAATATTCAAATAACCGCTTTTACTATATGCATGAATATACGAACGGTACATACACCAAAGTAACATTATTTTCAATTTTTGTCTGTCTGTCTGTTTGTTCTGGCTAATCTCTGAAATGCATGAACCGATTTTGATAGGATTTTTATTGGCAGAAGCTGATGAAGGAGTAAATTAGGCCACTAAAACAAAATAAAGTAAAACACTTTTTTTTAATTCCACGCGGACGAAGCTGCGGGCACAGCTTGTCATATATAAATCTATCATCAAACTGAATTAAAGTTAGAATAGTCCTAATAATTTCAAGACGTTTTAGACTAGGTTGTAATGAAGCAGGGACTTTAAATCCTGAGGGATCGGTGTAGGAGATGACTAGTAAATCATGGTTAGTTGACCTCGTGCGGTGACCGTTAGCTGGACGTCCTGTGCCACATGTAATGCGCTCAGTCGCGTGATAACATTGTCGTTTTGGTTTAGTGTGTCGGTAATAAGTTACCAACAACTATATTGTCCTGAATATTACATTACTGTGGAAGTAAATTGGTTCGTTTAGTACCTAGTAACATACGTAGCGAATTTCGGCATTAAAATAATTAAAAATGTTGGTCATTTGGCAAAATGTCGCCAAAATGCGGTATGCTGGCAACTGGGTCCTATTACCATCCATGAATACTGTTAATGTTGACAAAGCAGAGATCAGACAATATAAAAGTTCTAATATTTTTTAATATATATAAGGGAGTATAATAAAAAACATAAAATAAATAAATCTTCTGAGTTATTAAGCTATTATTAGTCTACTGTGCAACAATCCGTGATTAAAATGTATGACGGTATATACTTTAAAACATGCG
>DWPA01004618.1:0-12654 GCA_018251375.1 Calpodes ethlius | reverse complement strand
TTTGCTGTGGTTTTTTTCAAATGTTTTGAATTTTTATTCCAATTTTTGGATTCGATTTTTTTCGAAACAACAACCATTATGTGATTAGGTATATGATGCGAAACATCTTTGAAAGACTATTTAAAGAAATCCCATAGTACATGGTGTATGAAAAAAAATTAGCCCCATTATGAGTATACGCCCCCATTAAGGATATCTGAACTAAGTTGCAGACATATGGATCGACAGACATCATGAGTTTTCCTCACGATGTATTCCTTCACCAAAGCAAAGGATAATTAACTTGTAATACACACCTAACTTTTTGAAAATTAGAGGTGCGTGCAGGATTCGTACTCACGCCTTGGGAAAACCAACGTTCGAACCATGCATCTATCACTTCTTTTTTTGTTTTGACTAAGAAGTCTTAAAATAGGTAATAATGAGTAAATTATACTTATCAAACCAACGCTAAAGCAGGTTACTAATAAGACGTAAGTCAGTACATGATGTTGATGAGATTGTTAGGAGAATGTCTTAACTATGTTTGAACATTTCAGACTGCACTGATAACAAGCTCGTTGAAGGCCTACAATATGATGAATAAGAACGCCGGCGGCAAAGGAGGCACTATTATCAATATTTCTTCAATAGTTGCATTATTCCAAAGTTATCTACTTCCAGTATACAACGCTACCAAAAGCGCTGTTCTACAGTTCAGCAACTGTCTTGGTGTGAGTATGAATGTTAATAAACGGTAACACACTCATACCCCCACTGTAGGATTCCCTCTGTCGCGGGTGGCATGTACAACACAAATAGCACGTCACAAACACCCATGACCTGAGAACAAATATTTATCTGTCACATAAATATCTGTCCCGGCTGGGAATCGAACCCGCGACCCCTCGCTTCGCAGGCAGGGTCACTACCAACTAGGCTACGGGACCGTCAGTATAATTTGTTTGTGATTCTTATTAAATGCTTTTTGGACGTAACTGTTTAAATTACTAAATGTCTAAAAAAAATTCATGGTAATTTATGTAAAATGAACAAAAAAAAACCATGAAACGACCTTATCATGATAATTATTAAGCAATAGTAAAATCTAATTAACTGTTTATGGTTACATTGCCCGTCGTTAAATATATGACCTTGAATAGTTAATGCAGGTGGGTAAGGTCGAAAGCCAAAACCCTGCGCAAGATCACAAAGCCGTTGGTGTGACCAAGTGACTGCATTCATTAATATTTGTATCAATGGCCGTGAGGAAAGGCGAGTACCAATAAAAGTAGTTTCTCTAACAAACGATAGCATACTTATATCTTTATTACCACCTATCAGCAGTAATTAGTGTTAGTTACTTAAAATACTTAGCTTCCTAACATTATTGTGAGGTAAGTGAGGAGTTCCGAGCCCAGCAGTGGGACAGTTATGGTTTGTGATTATGATGATAATGATGATGATGAAAGTAGTAGTAGTACTGTAAGATCTTGTTAGTACAAGACCGACTCACTAACTACAGTTCCTCCTAAGCTCCTTCAGTACTATTCGAACTATGTCGAACATGTGTAGGGGATGGTGGTACTACCAGCTTGTTTGCTTTAAACTGTGAAGACAACAGGAACTGGGACTCAAGGACACAAACTTCAGTAATGAAGAACGCGATAATGAACATTTAACTAATCAAATTAGTGCATTTTGTTGAGCATCACCCGTTTTTTAACGATACATGATAATAGGCAGTCATCATCACCCATTGATATTAGTATCGTTAATGGTATCACTATTGTATTGCCGGCCAAGTATGATAAGGAAATAATGAAAGAACATGTGAAACATAATGTGCTCAGGTTTTTAAAAGTACTTATAAGTTACAACTTGAGTGTGCACAACACCATCTAGCGGATTCGTTCGTAACTATAAACTGTCTAAATTATTATTATACCTATTTATTAAACAATGTAAGCCTAAGTTTCGTGAGGTAAAGCGAAAACATTTATTAGTTATAAATGTATTGGCATAGACGAAATTTTGCAAGTATTAAGTGTTAGCGATTCCTAATATAAAACTTTATAATTAATCTAAATGAAGGTACTTGTACATTACAAGATTATTGATGATTCTAAGTACCTACATTTTATAAAAATAAAAATGGTTACTTTTGACAAATAAAGTTGGGGTACAGGAACCAGCTACTCATGCAATTTGATCGTTAGGCTTAATTATACAAATGTAATAGATAAAAGTGTATAAAAAATCAAGCTATCTATCTATTTGTCCTGACAAGATTGACAATAGGAATGTATTACTGTTTGCAGGCGGAACAAAACTTCATCCGTTCTGGAGTTCGGGTCCTGGCGATATGCTTCGGGTGCACTGAAACCAATCTCATAGAGGGAACTATCGGCGGTTTTGACAAAGTACTTGATACGCAGATTACAGTTGGTATTTCGAAGTTACCACATCAGAAGTGAGTATGGTAGTTATTTGGAATTTAATGTTTTTCCATTCTCCACTTCTCCAGGTAGATTGATAGCTTAAAATATGTCTTTTTTAATTAGATTTCATTTTATTGTCACACATAAAATGATAATGTTTATACTTCCTTTACTTTTGGGATACCTTTTTTTAGCGTTATGTATTCAAGACAGACTCCTTGTCATTTCATTACATCCATCCATCTGTACATTTGTTTGTTCGCATGCTTAGCTTGAATACCTTTTTTATAGGAAAGCTGTAATTTGGTACGAGTTACTTATACACATATATCATGCAGACAAAGTGACAAAATAAAATCTTAAAAAAATACCTGTCTCCCGTAACGTGTAAATTGGGTTTGAATGGTGTTTTTGTCTACCTCATAGAGGGAGATATTATTAGTAAGATCGAAATATTAAGCTTTAAATTGCTAATTTTACTTAGTCGCATATCCACTTCCCATGCTGCCAACCATTTAGCTGGTAGGCACACATGGATAATTAACTCCCACATTTAAAACTTAATATTTAATAAGCTGGGTTCCTTCCAAGGAACCATCTGTGAGTTACGAGCCGAAGTACGACATTGCGTAAAGCTTTAGCGGTCAGTAGGTCACTAGATTCTGACAACATCAACTCGCTTCGCGGCGCTTGTATGACATCATCAGGGAATTCTTCAATAGGTGAAACTTCTATGACCAAATTGGCAAACAGTGAGGTGGGCGTTACCCGTCCCGCATTTCTTCCCGCAGCGGTTAAGTCTTATACGGCCATGATTCGTCGGGAAAAAAACGAATGGAGAAAGATAGCGGAACCTCTTGCAAGGAATCTATACGTCAATTGGACAAAGAAGTCTTTACTAAAGTGGAGAAAAAGAGGAAGCCGTTTGTAACCAATGTGTCACAGCTCCGATAGGACTCAACTCTTCCGTGTTGCGGTTCCAGCGACATACTTCTCACATCTGCATTACACGACGAAAGTCTCCGATGTAGTGGAGGATTTGGAGATGCAGATGAAGGCTGGGCTGATTGAGAAGTGGGATGTGCGCAATGTTCTGAATTTAACTTGTTTGTTGTGCACCTTTCAACCATTTTCGTATCTACTTTCCTAGTTATGTTGTAGCTCACGGTTTCCGCTGGTTGTTTTGGAAGTCGATGACCACCGAAAGTTCACGACACTTCACCTATTATAATATAAATTTCACCAATAATTCACGTAAACATGTGTATCTCAGTCAGTAATGACCTTATGTAATGGACCTGACAGCTTAAGATAAATATATTATTATTTAGAAAACGAACTCCTAAATCGAAAAATTATCTTCACATACTTGATATATTTTTGAATAATTTTATAATTTTTCACATTGGGGTAGTTTCACCTCCAATTTACGCCTAGAGGAGATATTGAATTTTTTAAAGATTTTATTCTAACACTTTATCGGTTGTATAAATATGCATACCAATATCAAATTACAGCTTTAATATTAAGGTTATTTTTGCTAAGCTCAGGATAGACCTCACGAAAGCATAAAGTTTATCTTTTGATTACGGAAAAATGTATACAAAGGTATACGATATATTAATTTGTCGATATTTCCTATTTAAGTGTGGACTCAGCCGTTCGGGGATTGATAGAAGCATATGAGAAAGGCGACAGTGGAAGTACTTGGCTAGTAACATCAGGGAGACCTGCGGAGGAGATTACGGACAATGTCAAGAAGGCGCATGAGATTCTGGCTCAAGGAGTATACGAATAAATTTGTTATATGTTTTACAAGTCCGCGACGTAAAAACGAGGCAGATATAAAATTAATATGTGTCTGTGAGTCAGTTGCACAAAGCTGTTCATTAAAGCGTCACTAGAGGCATTAGGGCTAACAAATCGTTAATTTAATGACGTTGTACAAAAACAACTTTAGGCGATTATAGTGCAATCAAAAATTTAAAGGCCACTTTCACACATCGTTATTTTTTTAATAAACCATTCATGTACCATATATTATAAGAGAAATTATATTTAATACATCTTATAATAGGTACTGGTTAATTCTAAAATAAATCTCTTCCACCAGACCTTAAAATGGAAACGCAGTAAAACAAACATTTATCGAATTAAATATTGCTGTTGTATCCGGTATCTCTTACAGCTTTATGGGGACAGATTATATAAAATGGTTCATTACTATATCGTCTAATGTAGTTCTGTACAACAATATAATGAAGTATTTATAATATGAAATAATGCAATAAGATTTAATGTACTGTTCAATATTTAAAGCTCATTTCTGCAACTCGTGTTAGGTATATATTAGGCTTAGAATAATAAAGCTTAGAACCGCAATAGACATAGGTAATCTGTAACCATTTAAGGAAGTATTTAAAGGGTATCTTGGTAAGATGAAAATGTTGCCATGTAGGGAAAGAAATAAATTTCCCAATTTTCTTTATAATTATCGGTTAAGTACTATTTCAATTCATTAAAAAATACATTTCCACACTTTTGTACATGGGGATCGTAAGTATACGATATTACCACACAAGTGTATATTTTTTATACTTACATTTAGGCCAAAATAATATTAAGAAATTAATCGTCTAGAAGAAATAATTGTAATGTTTGTGGCATCATTTCTCCCAAATGGACGACCTGGTATGAGGTTTGAGTAATATGGTGGAAATAATTGTGTTGGTAATTTTTACTTATAATATTTTATGTAGGTAATTTCTAGTCGGGTTTTACGCAGTAATATTTATTGTAATTTTTTTCAAATTTTTCGTCATGTTCACAACATGACATATTATTGGGGATATTGGGGATATTTTATTTTCCTGTTCTACATAACAAAAACATGGCTCGGGATTCTCGGAAATTATTTTAAGTTAACTGATTTGGAAATACTTGTTATTAAGTTTACCAGTAAATAAAATAAATATGTGAGATAGAAAAAGAAATATATCTATATATATGTATAAATATGTTTGTATATATATGAAATCGATAAGCTCAGAAACTATTTGACTGATAATAATGAAAATTGGTATGTATATGTATTTTTCCGCGGAGAAGGTATGCAATTCCCTTTCATGTAACTAACCACCTGTTTCCACTACCTACTTTCGTATCGTTCAACCGATTGTCATGAAGTTTTGTATGTAGATGTATTTTTTATTTTTGCGTACACATGTTGCTAGTGTTATATACATTTATAAAAACTATAATAAATTTGTTAAATTATTTATCAACGAATGTCTTTATCCTACGTGCTATCTGGTCTGGTCTTTATGGTAAGTTCTCATAGTCTCTCATTAAAAGCATAACTGATGCATTGCTAGCCAAGTAAAAAGAGAGAAGAACAGAAGAAAGACCTGGCTCTCCAACACCCCGGAGCACAGCTGCTCCCTCTATCCACTCAAAACGTATCATAATCATTTATAAACAAGCTTATATTTAATAAGTGAGTCTAAAATAAAAAAACAGCAATAACATAAAATTTCAATAAAACCAAATTATCATGCAGTAAATAATTTATTTTAAAAACTTCTTATTATCATCATAATTCTTCATAATCTCCTTTGAATGTGAAATAAGATATCTCCTACACAGCTATTATCCATCATTATTGTCTTCCAGGATAACACCTGTTCGGTTAATTAGTTCGCATCCCCCATACTTTAAAACTGATTTTTACTGGCGCAAACAAACGGAAAGAAATCCGGAAACCTCATACATTATGGAAGACCATATAAACATCTCTATGACACTGTCACTAATCTTAAGTTAACTATCCCTAATTTATTTTCAAATTAAGAAAACCAATTCAGTAACTCTATAATTACAATTTTCGTCATCTAATATTTCAACTAAAATTTATTTATTACTTACAAACTTTCAATCACTTTTAAAATAACCTACTAATAAGTAGGGCGTTGCAGGTTTTGTCTAGACATTTTAATTATCAACAACTATATCAGATTTATTCAGTATAGTGAGAACAGCACCTTCCCCTTGACCTAAACTTTATTCAATATTTATTTTAACAATATCTTTTCCAAGTGTTCTCATCAAGATCAATGTTTCTACAATTTCACTAATAGTTAACTCGATATTATTATAAACTTTAATATTTTCCTTGGGAAACAAATTATCACTTCAATAGTTCTCTAAGATATGAATAGTTTAATCTTTATTTACATCGTTTTAATGAATTAGGATACTTCGTTACTTCTATTATTTCGCGATCTGTTTTAACCTAAATTAATATATCTTTATTAATAGACAGTAACGTACTTCAAGTCACATAATCGACATATTTATTATCTGCGTCAAAAGACGCAGCTCCGATTATTTATTTACATAAAATAAATATAGTAAAAATCAGATTCTGGACTAAAGTAAATCTTGCTAACTTCCAAATTTCGAACAAGAAAATTCTAAAAAATGGCAGTAATGTATCACGTATACAAATTTGGAGTAACATCAAGAACACAATTGTAATATTTTTCGTTATCTTAAACAATATCAAGACATCAACACAATTATTGCCACAATGATATCTTCATAACATCGTCCTAACAATTTACAATAATGAACGTTTTAGAACATACACTCGTAATTGCTACTATTTATTTACATACAACTTGTAAAATCACAATCACATAACATATAACAGAAATGCTGTGCCTTGTCGATCGATCGATGATGCCAATTTAAAATCTTGTGCGTATTGAATTTACTATTAACACTAACAAATGTAATTTAAATAACAGTGCCGTTTCCATAAATACACTTAAAATGACTAACAGCGGTATTTGTTAGCATCGGATAATATTCATGCGGAATTAATAAAAGTTCATTTAAAAATTACAGAGACCGATCGACTGCACTTGGTCCAAAATGTTTATTCGAACTTACACCTTAACTAAATTAAATCACATAACAATATACACTTTTGCTTGAAGTAAATGCAATATTTATTTAGAAAAGTATTTTGCATTTAATTCAACATCTGCCACAAACTGATTGCCAACATGATTCACTACGAACCTTAACGGTTACCGCTACTGGAATTACATTATCTTCAAATAGATGAAAATTTAAATCTGACCGAGATTTACTACGTTATAATTTTGTAGGATTTAGTCTCATTTCGTCAACAACATCTCTCTGTCATTAGACACGAGGAGACAACTAAAGTCCAAAGACTCATCAACATACGTAACGAAGACTCCGTGCGGGAAGTCAGTCAAACAGTGGTGACTCTGTCGACTTCCACGTATCGCACGGAGTCTTCGCTTGGTCAGCAAATCACTTCTTTTTCTTCAAAAATTGCTGTATCCGAGGAAAGGCTCTTTAGCCGCTGTTGAAGCGCTGAACGGCGCCGGCGACATGATCTTGCTGCTGCGATCTGTGAACGAGATGAGTTCTATTTCAATACCTCTTCATTTATTCATAAGTTTATCCTGCATAAGGAAGGTTTTCAGATTGATAGTATTTTTTGATTAATTGTAGCGTTGGGCACCCAATCATAAGCCGAAATTATATTCCTCATTTAACAGAAAAGCGTCCGAGATTATTTTAGTATAATAAATAATCGTAGTTGCAATACCTGCCTGATTATCTATCTATCTAACAGCCTTTAAAAGTCCACTGCTGGACAAAAGCCTCCGATAATTTGCGCCACTAAGACCGGTCCTGAGCCTTCTGAATCCAGCGTAACTTATATTTTAGATTGATTTTCAGTCTGTTGTAGAAACAATCGTAATGCTTATATATCGCTGCATAGTACAACATTAGACACAACAAAGTATACCTGTCCATTAAATAGAATTGTTGCTTGTACAATAATCGTCTAAAGTTATTTTGTGCAAGATCTTCATTTTGTAATAACCATTTAATGAGAAGCTTTATGCAACCGACTGAATGTAAGACTTGTTAGGAACAGAAATATGGTAGATAGGCGGATACTTGTACAAAAAATACGGCTCTAAAATTCTTTCATTCACGTAATTTAACCTAAGGTTATACTGCAGTAAAAACGTACGTCGGGCATTTGTAATACGGGATAACATTTAAGCGAAAGCGAAGGCCGTATTTCGACACTACATTTGAAATGAACAAATTTTTGCACGTTACTATGCTGTTGTAATATTAAAATTACTACAAAGATTGGTGTATTCAACAGAAAAGTTACGCAATGAGTGTAAATACGAAACGAATTTAATCTAATCGAATAGTAATGACAAGAATATTTATTACGTACTAGATTTAAACTGTACGCAGTTGAACATTAGAAGCAAATAAAGCTATTCAATACTGCTTTAAGAAGCTAGTTTTTAATTAATATATAAAACGATATATTTAAATCATTTTAAAATCGTCGGTTAGCGATAAATATAATTATATTATTTATTTATATCTTTTGAGCGCCTGCTCTTTCACCACTAGCAAATATGCTATAGCTACAAATATTTCATCATTACGTATCGGTCTATACAAAACAATGAAATATCAATGTCGTAAATTAACTATCAATCCTTTTAATCTACATAGCTACACCGATAGAAATCATTTTTATATTAATATTGTCTAAACTACCTGTAAGTATCATCTTAGTTGCCGCAAATCTCTGAAAATAATTTGCGGTTACACCTGTTTTAGCTCGATTTTAAAATATCTATTCTCGGAGTTTTAATCTGGAGGTACATTTTTGAGTATGTTTTGCTTTTTACTCATTTCATAATTATTAATTACGTCTATGTTTACATACATGCCGATGAGCATCCAATAAAAATATTGAAAATAGGATTATAAATACCACTGCAAATACAGCAAGTATCGACAGCGCCAAAAATGCTGCAGCGTAGTGCGCTGGCACCCGAAGCAGCGCTGAGCACTGTGACAGGCGCTCGTCTTCCCCGTGCGGGCACTGCGAGATGCCGTCGCACCAGAGCGCTGGAGCGATGCACGCGTCCAGCGACTCGCAGCGATACTGGCACTCGCCGGACAGTGCGAACACTCCGCCACGTTCGCTGGGATGCCTAAAACAGAAAAATATTTTGTATAGTTCACAACATATTGCCAATTTCTTTAACTATATTCGTTATTATGAATGTTTTAAACGATTTAGGATGGAAAAATATGAATAAACTGTATGCAAAAGATATACGTATAAAACGTTCTTAAGGTTTAAGAATTATACAAATGTAAGTATTAGGTATCTAAATATCTATGAAATGAGCTCCATAAGGACAGTTTTTGATCCTAAATACTAAACTGTTATGGCAGTGTAATCGAGTTAGGACGTGTAAGAATAAACATAAGACCAACCTTCTAGAAAGCTCCAGCCACGTGACGTAATATGATCCAGTTTCTACAGCTATTAGTTCTACGGACAGTGATCTTGGCCAGTCAAGATCGAATCGGTCTGGGGCGGGAGCTGGCGCTAACACGTGGTGAGCGAGCTGATCCACTTCCTTGGACCAGCCCGCGGAGAAGACTTCTACCACTTCGTCTCCCTGGAACATAAATTATACATAATTTCATAAGGGTTTAATTTACAGGCACCCAACAAGGCACATTGCATAATTGAAAAATGTATGCAACATTTTTACCTCCTGTTGGCTTCTTATGTAAATAACCGACAGGAAAATCCTCATGAAGGTAATATACTTCCGCCATCCATGGACACTAGCGATATCAAAGACATTACCAATGCATTGCTGGTAGGAAGAGAAAAGAAAGGCTTCGTCTCAGTCAGCAAAATTTATTAGTTGATACACATTTGTATTTGTTGAATTTGAATGATCTAATCGTAGTATGAGTGACGCTTGAAACTTTATTATTAGTATCTAATACTGCAAACTCTTAAGATAGGATTCTTATAACTAAATTACCTGTTCATGTGGTGGGTCAGGACAAATAAATATAGGAGATAAGCCTCCCGCATATACCGCAATACGGTTTTGTGTCCTGCACATATGTCTAAGATCTGGAGCCACTGTAATGTTGTTCAGTAATGTAAAGTTATCAAGCTCAGGTTCGTGGATTATGCTTCCCTGGATTTGAAGGTACAGGTATTGACCGGGTGAAGGGTCTACTAGCCATGGACGATGGTCACAGCGTTCCTGAAAGAAATAATAGTGTCTGTAGAAATTACCAGATATTTTAAAACTCCGTCAACAAATAGTTAATCGAATATAAACTCAGAGATACGTAGTAAAAAAAAGAATAAGCAAAGAGTAACATCAAAAGTTGAAACTCATAACAATTACTGAAAAAAAATTAATAAACTGCTAATATATGGAATTTAGATGGTAGAGTATATGATGTGAGCAAAGACATAGTTAACCGTTAAGTAAACGACTCTATTGAATGGGATAATGTAATATCTTGTGCCGATGTATATTTAAAAGAATAAAAGGAAGGGTCGAGGTAAATTGAGAAAAAGTTTCAAAAGTAAATTCAATCTTGAGGTTATTTTTTCGGTACACTTCACAAAACGTATTTTTTTATTCTAGCACTATTACAGAAATATGGTTTGTCATCAAGTCAAATTTTATTCAGTACTATAATTTTTAGGCAACACCAAAAGTAAGTTAACAAACAGAAAGAGGTAGATAAAATGCAGATAAATAAGAGTATAACACAATATTTTTACATAACTTAAATAAACTTACTACTTCAGATAAGGGTGATATAGCTGATAATCTTAACTCCCCACTAGGCCCGTACACTCTATGAGAACTCTCACACATTGCCTCCAGTCTTATAAATTCAACTGATGCTTCGAAACCAAACGATCGAAAGTCATCAACAGCCGACATATTTACTACATCGAACTTTAATTCAGCTACCGTTGACGATGATGTAAATTCATAATCCCCGACGTCACTGAAAATAGGAATTATATTATAAGATATTTATTTTATAAAACAACGCGATATGACTCTTTCATCAGCACTTTCTTGAGTCCCAATCGTAAATTGTTTGTGATGATAGGAAAATTGGATATTTGTAATAGTAAAAGTTGCAATACTAAATGTTGATGCAGTATTTTAACCTCAAGTTCTATCACGAGGTTATTTCAATATTTAACTTTTATTTGCGATGCGATTGGGTAAAGTCAACTATGAGTGATTCAGTTACCTGCACAAGCAATCTCTGGGCACGCTTGGTCCTTTGTTCTTCCAAGGTCTATCAAATACTCTAACAGCTGCAGTGGGATCCCCTCCACAACGAAACCAGGGTGAATGTGCAGAATGGACGGATCTGCATAATCGACCGCCACTTCTAATACCCCAAACCCTCAGACGAACGACTTCACCCACGTTAGCCTCGAAGCGATATGTGCAACTGTAATTAAACAGGACCCAAATTACTTGATAGATACATCCATCAAAACAGATTTTGAAGTTTAATTACCGTAAGTAGTATAAACTTTGATTAATGTAGGAAGTACACGGAGATTACGAGTAAACAACGACAAGAATTTAGATAGTACATTAAAATTTTTATACAGTTGCATCCAGGTATTAAAATCTAAAATAAATCATACAAAATCCGGGTTAGATTATAGTTTATCAATATAACTACAACTTTTAATATTAATTCTAAATTATATGTATTTTATTAAACGAAATACATAAAGGGATTAATTATGCTAGAGGTAATTTGATTCGAATAAGGACTTCATTTTAGGATTGTAGTTGTATAAACAGAACAATAAATTGATATTCACAAATATAATTGTTACGTTCTCAATTTCGTCGTTAAATTAATTGTATGACAAAATAATTAAATACTGATTTAACGTTATTCATTAATCGAATTGTCTTGTTTCTAATTTAGTTGTTAAATTGATGAATAGAATAATTTGCAAGGCCATACATTTATAAATGTTTCTAATGATTTTTCAGTAACGGTTACGTTTCCAAACTTAGGTACCTAATATTTCTTGCTCCACCTCTCCCATACAAAAATACGTCTCGGGGTGATGAGAATGTGATAGGCGGGTCTGGCGGTGCTTCTGGAAAAGACCGAGACACGAAGCGTCTGGAACACACCCCGCGACCCCAGGGATCGCCGTCTTGATGAAGATCAACAAACTCGTATAGAGCTTTGAAAAAAACGGGCCTGGAATGAAAATAAGGTCACAATTAAATTAGATTATAAATAAGGAAATTTTCTACAGAAC